>JAEQBH010009272.1:0-127779 GCA_016808115.1 Tetrastigma voinierianum
CAGAAGGCCATCTAAAGAACAACAGTGCATCTAGCAATAAGTATGCACTGTATCCTAAAGCATGGTAAGTATTGGCCAAGGTAATGACATTAAATGATATTCAACCCTATTTTGAGAAGATGGGAGCCATAAATACAAGACTCAGAGCACGAACACATGAGACAACCCGCAACCGCCCCACAACCAAGCCTAGCTACCTTCCTCTTCAGTGCCAAGAGGCTTAGGCCAAGCATCTCGAGCTGTCATCCCTACAGGGCTGTTTTTGGTAGCCTAGGAAAATGAGAGAAAGGAGAGAGAAGAGAGAAAACAAACCCTAAGTGAAGTCGCGAGAGATATTTACATAAAATGAAAATGTGCCAAAAGTTTGCTTCCTTTTTTTTTTTTTTAGTAATACAATTGGGCTTATAGGCCAACCCAATGTATGAAAATACAAGAGTTTCCAATGCCAATACAAGGACAAGGAGGTAATACACCAAAATGAGTAAGCCCGGCTTTGCACAATTACAAAAGTATGACGTGGCGGGAAATTCCGCTAGTGAGGTCATTGTTTCGCTTAGCGGTGGTTTCGCTAGCCAGCCAAATTCGCAAGAGATACTGAATCAGAGACTGCTGCACCTGCACTCATGATAGCAAATTTCCTCGCTACTAGCTTAAATTTTTAAAGAGGATAATGGAAGTGGGTGTAATTTCTGCTTAGGAACACTAAGATAGCTTAAATTTTGAAATAAAATCCCAAATAAATTTTCGCAATCTAGCGAAATTTCCGGAATTGTCGCCTTCACCGCATTGCCTACAAGCCCCATCGCATCCATTTTCATCACTTTGCCTCATTCCTTCATTGAATCTTGGTATGTTTGAAGGCTGATAAATGGGTTCAATCTTCACGGTTACAGACTCAGATATTGAACTCCTCAAGGTACGCAAAAACCCTGAAAACAACCAAAATAACCTCTAACCAAGATAAGTGATACTGAAGACCAACACTCTAATTGGCATTATTGGACATGATGAAAGAAAAGCACCTGCAAAACCATATCCATATAGGCTCAAAAGACTGGGGTACCTGCACTGGCTACCCCCTAAACCAAATCGCTGCTAGTCCTTTAGCAAATGCAAAATAATAAGCGCATGCATGCAAGGATTTTCAAAAAAGTTTATGATTCAAAAGGTGTATAAACAAATAAACATTACCTTTAAACTCAAAATTGACACCAAGTTTGAAACCGACATGAAAGAGCCAAACCATACAAGAACAAATTTTTAGGACAATATTAATTCCATGATTCTCAACTTGAATTTCCAAATTTTCAAAGTCTAATGGTTCTTTATGTAACCGCATCGAGTCAATAAATCGCAAATTGCTCCCCCAACCTAGCACCGGCATGGCCTTAAGTCGTTGAACAACCTAGATGATAGTTACATTCCTCTTCTTTTATTCAACTATATTGTGTGGTGCAATGCTTAAAATCCGACTTCACCAAAAAGTCCGCGGTAACGGGGTCCACCGATGACTCCCAACCACTAAGGTTTAGCATCGCTTCGCAGACGGCGCGACTACAATGGGCGTTTCACCCCTGACCGAATGACCCCCGAAAAATCAAGACCTACAACGTTAAACCTCACCTTATCCACCATAACAACACTTAAATCATGACCTCAACCAATTAAGGCTTAGGGGCATCGGCCAAAGGCTTTCACCAGCGCCAACCCCTGACCGCTTCTGGTTTCAAGGCAAAGTGTCATGACTTTATTTTTCTTTTTCTTCTTTTTCTTTTTTCTTTTTCTTTTGCTTTTCTTTCTTTCCTCGGGAAGACTACATCGGGTCTTCAAATGTGGGTACACACAAACCTATCCTAGGTTGCCAACATCCCTAAGGCCTAGCTATGCAAAGTGAAAGGAGGCATACAAATCTCTACAATCTATTGAAACAACTGGGTGCAAGTGTGTGAATTAGCTTAGCTGGAGAAATGTTCTGGTGCTGGTATGTTAAACTTTAACCGACCAAAAATTATATCAAACATGGAATTTGTTCTAACATAAAGGCAACTTTACAATGATTCAATTTTCCAACAAAAGGCACCACCGTCTATTGCACCAATTGTTCACAAGTACCCAATTGTCCAAATTGAAGACAAACAAGCATAATATGGTGAAGGCACAAAACATGATATGCAAAAGTGAAGGAAAACAAAATTTGAAAATCCAGAACATGTAGAACATGATAATTAACTTTAACCGGCTCCTCAAGTATGGTGGGGATTTGTAGATCAGTGAGCATCCAAAGCAGAGAATTTCCTCCCTGCTGCCTCTGCCAGACCACATAGGGTTTTCACCCTCATCTATCAATTTTAAACACCCAATATCCTGATTGATTAGATTCCATCAAACTTATCAGTATGCCTGTTGACAATGAATGGACCCGTCCATCGTGACTCAGCTTCTGTTCGAAATAGATGGAGTTTGAGTCGTATAAAAGAATCCCGGGTCTCCCTTCAAATTCTTCCCGACATCATTTGATCATGCCATTTGATTTTCCTTGCAATCTTCGAATCCAAGTAAAGACTATTCCGCATTTCTTCCAACTCATTTCGAGATCAAGGAACCTCTTGACTGCAAATACCTCACCCAGTCCATGTTCAAATTTTCGATCGCCCACCATGCCTCAGTACTCGATCTCCACTAGAAGGTGACATGCCTTACCATAGACCAAAAGATAAGGGGACATTCCCGTGATTGTTCAAAGTCGGCCCCAGCCCACAATAATCAAGTGCGCTTTGATGTAATCAATCTTTCCCCGCTGCGCTACCACCTTCATTAGAATGGTCTTGATCTCCTATCAAGTGTCTACATCACTGGTTGAGGATGGTAAGGGGTGGCCACTTTGTGTTTCACACCATTAGCCATGAGGTTTTCAATTATTGAGTTACGTGGGGCTGAGAACTTCTATACCATTACGGCTTTTGCAGATTCAAACCCGAAAAGATATCGCTTTCAAGAATTTAATTACACCTATTGTCATCGGGTCTGTAGGGATTGCTTCAACCCATTTTGGAGACATAGCCTACTCCCACCAAAGCAGCGGCGACCATATGACGGGAAAAGGTCCCATGAAATCGATGCCCCACACATCGAATAATTCGACCACTAAAATTGGGTTCAAAGGCATCATATGATGGCGAGACAGCTTCCCGAGTCTTTGGCATCTATCACACACACGGCACATTTGGTGTGCTTCTTTGAATAAGGAAGGCCAGTAGAAATCAGACTACAGCACCTTCATTGCTGTCTTCTGGGAAGCAAAATGACCGCCACGTAGCGCCCACGCAATGACTCGAATTCCCGTCAGCTCCTGTAATGTGACTTCGTAATTATTTGATCTCGCACAATACTAATAAAAAGGGTCTTCCCAAAGAATAGAACGGATCTTAGCAAAGAAGTAATTTCCATCCTTCATTCTTTCAATTAGCTGAGTTTCCTGTAGGAGAAAGGCGTAATGTGAGCATACCAGTGGAGCTTTCTCCAATGGTATCAGGATTCTCAGAAATTCACTGTTTATAGTGGACTATGAGTGTCATGAGCTGGTTGTTAACCCGACAGATGATCTGCCCATACATTTCTACTCCCTTTCTTGTCTTTAATTTGGTGCTTAAACTCCGCAGGAACTGATTTGATGAGCCTTGCTTTTGCATTTGTTTGGTTATGGTTTCGTTGAAATGGTCTCGTAAAATGACCATATCGCACTCAACCAAGTATGTGCCTGCCTAAGGCATACACCACCGCCAACAATTCCTTCTCAGAATAAGATAATTCCTTCGTTTTATCTGGGTTTTGCTTGCATAATAGACCATGAGGGTTTCCCATCTTCTTTCGCCAAGCATCGTCCCATAGCAAGATCACTTCAGATCACACATTACTCAAAGGTAATCGCGCCAGTGCTCGTACTATCTGTGGCAAGAATAAATGAGATTTCAAACAAAGCTCTCCCGCATTCTCTCCCAAACAAATTTGGCATCTTTCTGGGGAGTTTGCATAGGTTTACACCAGAAGTCTTTTTAATGACCTGCCTATAGAAGCCCCGCACGCACCAAGGAATCGGCCTAATCATTTTTACACTCGGCTTGGGGCGTGAGTTTCGAAATAAGTTCCCAATCTTGCTTTGTCAACTTCTATTCCCCTAAGCAAATAATGTGCCCCAAAGACAATTCCTCGTTAACCATAAATGGCATTTCCAAGCAGCACCAAGCCTTTCTATGCACCCTACAAGATAGCTTCTAGGATTGGTCAGACATTCTTCAAAATTGCTCTCCATATACGTTGATGTCATCCATGTATACCTCCATTATACGCCTCCACCATATCACTGAACATATTCAAGCATACACCTTCGAAAAAGTGGCCAGGCGCAGGGCAAAGACCAAAAGGCATCCTCCTATAAGCACGTGCCAAACGGACGCGAAAGTGGTCTTTTCCCGATCTTCCTGTGGCAAATCTCTATTCCGAAATATCCCGACACCCATCCAAAAAAAAAAATAGAATGGGTGTCCAGAGACTCTTTCAAGGAGCTTATCAATAAAAGGCAACTGGAAGTGGTCTTTTCGTGTTACCTCATTAAGCCTCCTATAGTCAATGCACACTCTCCAACTCCAGAGTTAGCTCCGCAGCACAATTCTTCACCCTTTCATTCTTCACAAAGAGTCACTCCCGATTTCTTAGCACCACCGAAAAGCCCACCACCCAAGTGCTATCGTAAATGGGGTAATGGATACCACTGAGCAATTTTAAGACCTCAATGCGAATCCATTTCCCGTGGTGGATCTAAACTCAGCATCAGTCGCCAATACCTTAGACCTCTTCAAATAGGATAGGGATTGGGTACGTATCATGGATTTATGCCTTTCAAATCAGAATTTTCCATCCCAATGCTTGCTTGTTCCTTTTGAGAAGGTAAGCAGTCATCCTCCCTCGTGCAAAGGGTCAACAAAGGAGGGAATTACAACTGGCACTACTCATTTTCCCAAAATGCGGTGGCTACTTAATCCCACCTGGGAGTGGTTTGAGCTCTACCGCCAGTTCCTTTGATTCATCACCGCCATCAGAGGTAAAATTTCTGCTTTTCTCTCCAATACCCCCCGTACTGGGCTCATGCTTGAGGTCTCGGCTGTCTCCAAGACACCAGATAACTCTAGGTTAATACACATCTCGCACCGATGCTCATTAGCCTGCTCTTTAAGAATCGATGATATATAAACTTTTCACAGCCTATCTTTCTTCAAGTGCATATGCCTTTTACTTAAATGAAAAATATTTAGTTCTAAAGTCATATTCCCAATTCGTGGAGTTTGTGGCTTAAACTCCTATTCGGCAATTGATTATATTTTAAGTAGCCAAAAATGGCCTCCCTAAAATGATGGGCAATACGATTGTTCCCACGAGAACCCGGTTCCGCCGCACCCACGTAAACTCAGGTAATAAAACTGTCCACTTGTATTAATACATCCTCAATGGTTCCTCTGCATTTTAATGTGACCTATCGGCTAGTGACGCAGGATGGGAAGGTTTCACTCTCCCAAACCCAATTGCTTGCGACATAGAATATGGCGTAAGGTTCACACTAGCCCTAAGTCTAATAAGGCTTTCTCCACGCTGATGCCTCTAATATTAACCGAGATTGTTGGACATCCTGGGTCTTTATATTTCACTGGAGTTTTGTACTCTATGATAGTAATCTCTCACTTGCTCGGGCCAAAAGGCCTTCTTATTTACTATTAAGACCTCTTTTACTCGTGCATAAATCCTTCAAAAAATTTCAGAAGTGGGGACTTTGTTTGATCATGTCAAGGAGAGGAATGTTAACTTTTACCCGCGCAAACCAGAATTTCCGATTAGTTACCGTAACTCTTTCTTTTTCGAAGAGCCCGTGGGAAATGGAGGGGTACACTATTCTTCACCCTCTCTATTTAATGACCGATCTCGTGGCGGGTCGCCACGGCTGGGGCTGATTCGCTAGTGTCGGGATTGTCGTCCCGCCTTACCACTTCTTAAAGTCACTACCACCTTAATCAATGCTTCTTGCATTTGGATCATTGGTCGCCTATTTCATGCACTCCTTCTTCTCGTTGTCGTGACCGGCAGGAACCTTCCCCTTTCCTCGAACCCCCGCAAACGCCGGGTCGGATAGTCTCTGAAATCTCGTAATGCATATTGTCCGCCTCGCGAGTGAGCTTTCTACTACTTCAATTTTCCTCGGATTAGTTTGAACATTCAAAGACCTTCTCGCTCTTCTACAACGTGTCTACCACTTTACTTAAGCTTAGATCATTCGCTCAACAGAAAAGAGTGAGGGAGTCACGGTCGACTGGGGTTGGAACCAAACTACATCACTGCGTTCTCACGTGGGCCGCACGTTAGGGTTTCGGCTTCCATGACGTGATTTCCTGATGATTTCTCTCCATAGGGGCGCAGGGTGCCAATGGAGCATCTATGGGTGATTTATTTTGATTTGTGATGCTATGGGTATACCTTTACTTCAGCGGTTCTGTGGTGATTATTTGACCAAAATTGAAGCAAGAAAGCTTGGGATGCGCATAACTCATTAACCTGCTTGCGATTTCATGCCGATTTTCATTTCACCATCCAATCTTTCAGAAGTAAAGTGGTCGCTTTCTTTCATCCGGTGGTTCGTAAAGTGCATACATGTCTCCCCTCAGTTGGTTCGAAGGCCTTGATCTTTCGGCTTCTTGATTGTCTATCCATGCCTTTGAGGTTTCAGCCACATAGTTCAAAAAGTCCATGGCTTCATCCGGGTTTTTGCTCGTGTTACCCACATATAGTTCCAATAGTTGCTTCATGGTCGCACATACCATCATAAAAATGGTTTGTCAGCATCCATGTATCAAACCCATGATGTGGACAAGCACCGATGGTCTCATGAATCTTTTCCCAACACTAAGTAACCTCTCACCATCTGAGTCGCAAAGGTGTAAATTGCCTCTCTTCAAATCGTTGGTCTTATTGTTAATCGAAGAATTTTTTTAAAAACTCTGCTTGCAACTCAGCCCAATTTCTTATGGTTCTAGCTCAAGAGTTAAGCCACCCGCCTCGGCCCTTAAAGGTCAATGGAAATGGGCCGCCTTAGCAAATCCATGTCCATCATACCTTCCTTAAAGGTTGTGCAAACTTCCTCAAAATCCCTAATATGAGTGTATGGATTTTCATTTTCCATACCATGATATGTGGGGAGTAGGGGCACTAAATAAGGCCTCACTGCTACATCTTCAAAGAGAGGTGGAGCACGCGGTGAAAGCGGGCACTAACTCTGAGGGTGGATATGGTCCCTCATCGAATCTATGTCATTGATCTACCGGTACCCGGTCACTCTCGCCGTTCCCCTCGTGTAACGCACTGGGTCTATCGGGCACACCGACTCACTCCCTGATCAATTGGTGCTCTGATTCTTGCAATCTACCCGATGTCTCTTCCCACCGTGCATAAACACCTGCTACACAACTGAGACACAAGAAATAGCACAAACAACTCGCAAAAAGCGGTTATCGTTATTAAAATGAATATGTCTTAATAGAAACAAAACAGTGGTCGCAAAGCGATTGCAAACGATTAACACTTGCGCTACAGCCACCGGGATTCAAAAAGGAGAAAAAGGTCACCACTTGTGATGTTGATCACAAGTACACTTCAACTTATCAAACGTGAGTTTGGCACCACATCCCCAAGAACGGCGCCACCTGGATTCGTGTCACGCAGGGATCCCAATCAACAAAATTTATATCCTGTTCCTCCCACGCGTAGTCAAGCTACCGCAGTATAGCTTGGGTTCAGTGTTTAACACCCGGACGGGTTTTCATCCTATGAATGACTTGCATCACAAGTGAAAAGTGTGAGGCTTTTGAAGCTCGATTTTCGGATTTGTTTCAAAAAACGAAGCAGGAGTAGTTTGATATTGACAACTAAAAATCAGTGGAAGTGGGAAAGGTAAATTTGAAGGCTTAGGGCCTACTAGCTTCGACAACATGGTTAACAAGTATCCTCGGGTTTTATCCCCGCATCATGGCAAGCAACCCATAGTCCAAGCCATAACCTGGATCTTTGTTTAACTAGCAAACCCAACCCTGTAATCAATTCCTATTTGAGTCAACACAGCAACATGCATCTACAACCCTTTCAAGAAACCCTAACATTCAACATCATTTCCGGGCTCGTAAAGGTCATCTAAAGAACAAGGTATCTAGCAACAAGGGCGTAATCAGATCCTAAAGCATGGTAAGTATCGTCAAGGTAATGACATTAAATGATATTCAACCCTAGGGGCTTGAGAAGATGGGGAGCCATAACAGTACCCAGCATTTTAACACATGAGGACAACTCGCAACCGCCCCACAAACTGCTTTGGCTTACTCCTTCCTTTCTTCAAAGCTAAGAGGCGAGGCCAAGCATCTCTTGAAATGGCCATCCCCAAGAGGGTTGTTTGGTAGCCTAGAAAATGAGAGAAAGAGGAGAGAGAAGAGAGAAAAACAAACCCTAAGTGAAGCTGCGGGAGATATTTACATAAAATGAAAATTTGCCAAAAGTTTGCTTCCCCCCCTTTTTTTTTTTTTTTTTTGTATTACAATTGGGGGTGGGCTTATATAGCCAATCTAAATTTGTGATGGAAAATTGTAGCTGAAGAGGTTTCAAGATTTACTAATACAAGGACAAGGAGGTAATACACCAAAATGAGGTCGGTTTGTTAATTACAAAAAGGCGATTTATGAGAAATTTATTAGGAAATACACTGGCCAAATAGCTTAAATTGGCACGTAGATAACAAACGCAATGCCAGTAACTGGGTACTGCTTAGTTAGCTAAATTTCGCCAGCTTAGCTTAAACGTAAGAGATACGAAAGTGTGTATTTCGCTTAGAACAAAGGGCATAGCGAGAATTTTGAAGCCTAGCTTAAATTTCTCACCTCGCTAGATTGCGAATTTTTCGCAATCTCCACAAATTTTCGCAATCTTAGCGAAATTTCCCGAATCACGCTTCACCGCATTGCCTACCGCTTCCCTTCATCGCATCCATTTTCATCACTTTGCCTTCATTCCTTCATTGAATCTTGGTATGTTTGAAGGCCGATAAATGGGTTCAATCTTTCATGGTTAAGCATATATCTAGATATTGAACTCTCAAGGCACGCAAAACCCGCAAACAACCAAAAATTCAACTTCTAAAATGGGTATAAGTGATACTAAGAAGACCTGAACACTTAATGGAATTATTGACATGATTAGTGCGCAAAAAGCACTCAAAACCTATCTGATATAGGGATCAAAATAGCACTTTTTGGGTACTAATCAACCCCCAACCCTGCAATGAAAGCAGCAACGACGAACTTCTCGTCAAGGATATCCACACCTTCGACCCGCAGCAAACCTTTGAACATATGACCTCGTGCTTTCTCGAGAGCCTGCTTTATGGTCGGGAGGTGATAACCCTGGGCTCCTCAGATGTCCTTGCTCCCGATAAAGTGGGAGACTTAATGCGCGGGAGAGTTCAGGAACGATGAGACCTAAGACGGCGAGCGAGAGTCTTTTAAAACCAGCCAATGTCAGCTTTTAGCGAGAGTTAAGGCTTCGGGATCGCATGAGTCCCTACTATCCATGTAGTTCCATCCTCGATTTTTGTACGTACGAGGTCTATGGGTCTTTGTCCCATCAAACGCCTTAATCGGGCAGAGATTCCTCGAACTCTGGCCTAAGGGGAAGCGCAGCACCCGACTCATGAATGGAGATCTCATTGCACACCCCCGGGTCCACGAGACCGGAGCCCCGGCCTCACCGGCTACCTCTCATGTGGCTGGATTTCATCGGATGTCCCCAACCTCCGCTCCCACCGACCTCCTCGTTGTGATCCTCTCCTGGGGTCGGGAGCAAGGATCTTGCCCTCGTGTGGCTAGCTTCTCTCCTTCATCCGCTTCTCAACGAGGGTCAAGGTGTCGCTCTTCCTGCAATGGTTTTGGCTCGTTCATCGCGCTGATGGTTTCGTGAGTTGTCTTGAATCTCTCGGTAAAGGTTGCTGGTGACGCTGAGCGCCAATTTCGCCCGTGCGCCTACACGCTTCTAAATCGCCTCCCGAGGTCGGCCGCCCACGTCGCCCTGACCGGTCTTGCATCCTCGAGGATTGGCGTTGTTTTGCTTGTGTTCTCGAGTTGATACTCTCATCAATCGCCGAGAGGTCGCCTTTATTTATGTGCGACGTTCTACGCATCGGCCAAACTGATGATGTTTTTTCAACCTAACTGGGGCCGAGCGCGTTTCACCGCGGCCTGCTGCAGACTCAGGCGCTGGAACTCCCCTACAAAAAAATAAGAAACAAAAAGATCGACAGGGCTCGCCCGTCTCCTCCGATGCCTGGGTGCCGGCTTCTTTCCGGGAAGAGAAGATCAACCGCTAGGAAACACTTACTGTAGGTGCCCTCGCGCACCTCACTCTATATAGTGGTCTCGATTATAATGGATGATCAGCCAGAACTTCCAAGCGGATTATGATACTCAATAAGTGATGTTTCCTAGTCGGATGATGACACCAATAGTATGTTTCCTAGTCGGGAGGATGATACAATATTTCACCGTGGAGATTTTTTCTTATAGTAAACCGATTAATAAGAGATAATCGAGGGTGATAATTTGGGAAACATCTTACTCTCTCCCGATTTGTGGAGATTGGGTAAGTTTCCCCCATCACGGATTCCTCAAGGCCAACCTTTAAAGGGCGAAGTTGGGCCCCTGCTTTGGGCCTCGCTTTGAGGGGATACCATTAAGGGCCTATCACGCATCGCCCATTTTTAATTCCAACCGTTGCTTGGCCTGGGCCCAAGACGCCGTATTTTGTTTTCTAAACCCTATCAATGTGAATTTATAGCATAGAAGAAAAAATCATATTGATAGATCAGTTTGAGAATTTTAACTAAAAATAGATTAAAAAGAAAAAAAAAAAAACCTGAAAGTGCTAGAACATATAATACCATAACCATTATAGCGAGGTTTTGTGACATTTAGTTTAAAAAAATAAAATTCTTAAATACGATTGGTATAAAAATATTCCTAAATCTAAGTAGTTGTGTCTCTTGGAAAGTGGTCTTTTCTAAAAATACTTTCTAAAATTTTGAAATTTCTAATTTAACCGAAAGTGTCTATTTAAAATACAATTTTTTCTAATCTTAAAATTTTTCATTCTGTTGAAAATTTAAAGATCACTAAAAATCGAAAAACTAAATGTGCTCTTGAAGAGACATTTCTAAAAATTTTGAAATGAATATTAGTGGTGCCTTTTAAATCTCTGAGCACCTTCTATAATTTTAAAATTTTTTGAATTCTTTGATGAACAAATGATTTTGGGGTATTAATATTTGTATGATTTTTGCTGAAAGTGTTTTGAATAGACACCTTCATAATTTTGAAATTTTGAATTTACACTAAAAGTGTTTTTGAAGAGACACATTGGTACTATTTCATTGAGTTTATTTTCAGCTAGGAGACTATACTTCAAAATTCTCGAATTTACACTCAAAGTGTCTTTAAGAGACATTTTCATAATTATGAAAATTTTTGAATTTACACTGAAAATGTCTTCAAGATATGACATTGCACTATTTCGTTGAAATGTTATACTGAAAGTGTTTTTTAAATAGACACCTTCGTAATTTTGAAAATTTTGAATTTACACCGAAAGTGTTTTTTGAAGTGACACATTTGCACTATATGGTTGAAAGTGTCTTTTGAAGAGACACTTTCACAATTTTGAAAATTTGAAAGCTGGGGACTTAAAAACGCCTTTCAAAGACACTTTGCACTATTTCTGAAAGTATCTCGCAAAGAGACACCTTCATAATTTTGAAAACTTTGAATTTACAATAAGTGTTCAATAGACATTTTTGCACTATTTCATTGAAACGTTATACCGAGTACCTTGGAAGAGACACATTTGCACTATTTCATTGAAAATTTTCACAGACACTCTCATAATTTTGAAATTTTTGAATTTACATTGAAAGTTTTTGAAGAGACACCTTTTACTAATTATTTCTCGTTGAAATGTTATAATCAGTGTTTGCGAATTTAAAGAGATACCTCCATAATTTACAAAATTTTGAAATTCAATTTTGCATTGAAAGATCTATCGGGAAGAGACATGATTTGCATTTATTTCTATAAACAGTCATAATTGATTTAAAGGTGTTACTTCAAAAGACACTTTTAAACCATTATATAAAACAACTTTTATATTGAACACTGATTCTAATATTAAATCATAATGATTTCACCAGATACATCATGATCAACATTTATCCAATATCAATCAAACCAACACCAAGTCAACACCTTTCAATAGACTCAGAATAAACATCCAATCTATCCTTCCAAACCGCGCCATTCTGTCCTGCTCGCCACAGGTCCGTCAACCAATAATAGCATAAATAAGCAAGTCAAATGTAGTAACATCCTGAATGAGTACCGCATGAAGGAGCCTTCCTTTTTAGTATTAGACGTCCATGATGTCCAACCATTGGTTCTATGGGACTAGCATGCACCCTCTCATGTTCTCGACGACCATGTCTCCTCCCACATCTCCTACCATGTCCTCGACCATGATCATCATCTTGTCTCTCTTGATCAACATTACCGTAGGAGCGACTCTCATCATCGACATAGCTCCAATGGTCATGTGATGACGCAACAACGTACCATAAGTGGTGTGACGGAACCTCCATACGTAATATGAGTGTCATCCATAGGCAGCTCCACATCGTGCCACTAATGGTGTCCTTGGAAAACGGACGATGACTTAGTCCCCATCCTCTATGAGCTCTTCCTTTGTCTGTGGACCCTAGACTGAGGTCCGTGATGGGTGCCCCACATCACCATGTCGCATCTGAAACAACCCCTGAGTATGTCTAGTCCCTCTCCCATGTGACCCGTCCCTTCCGGGTCCGCACGCCTCGTTACGAAGGTCGGAGTCGTGTAACTACACCACCTATATGGGAGCATCTAAGCGATCCATCTCACGATAGCCTCCAATACAAGACATAATCATGGATACGCATATCCGGCGCAATATCATAAAGATAAGTATTAGTCTGCGAAACCACTATAAAGATGAGTTCAAATGTTAAAAAATATAATATAATATAATAAATATAGAAGACATAAAAATTACCAATATCTCATGGAAGGAGCCACTACGAGTAAGAAATCGAATTGTAATCGAGCGATACCAGACCATGTATGGATCATGATACCCCAGTGGACCAAATGTGTGACGCCTAAAACTGAATCGCCACCAACCGTCAACTCGTGAAAAACTTCGCGGATGCCTGCAACCCGACACCACAACGGTTGTGTCCTCTTACCGACCCATAATGTCCGCAATACTAAAGTCCCTAGCCAGAGCTCTACCAAAAGAGTAAACTCAGGGAGAGGCTACAATAACATGACCCATCTAGGGCCCAATATAACACAATGACCGCACCCTTGGTCCACTTTATAAGTAAAAAAAAATATGCCCAATACTGTGGTCCATATATCCATGTTCATTTAAACATACAACTAGACAAAACACCATAAGTTTAATTATAACATCCCTACAAATATTACACATTAGAACAAGATTGTTCCAAAATATTTTACAAAACGGCAACAGCGTCACATGGTCCGGGGCGATTCTTCTGGCCACTGGCGCTTTCAATGAGCTGGCCCACTTCTATAGTTCATCTACACCGAAATAAGCCTATAGGAGCGAAGTGCCTAGTCAGAAAAGCGGAATTCTGGTGAAGGGGTGTTTCTTCCCAACTACCCTTAAAATCCGTAACACGCGCTCATAGCATGTCCTCCAAAGTTCGACGGTCCTTGACAAACCATCTGCCTGTGGATGAAAAGTTGTGTTCATCATCAATCGTGGTCCCATTGTCAAACCTTCCAAAATGAGTCGAACCTGATCCCGACATCGCACTCCATGTAACCGGGATCGGCTTCGCATATAGCCAACCCGCCAAAATCCCTCCAATGAAGGTCATCCAAACAACTAGAAAGTGTGTCGACTTAGTAAGCCAGTCCACGATCATGAGTGAGTCATAAACTACCACGTCATGCCCTCGCAATGTCCATGGAAAGTGAGTCATAAAGTACATCGTGACATGTTCCCACTTCCACTCAGCCACCTCAAAAGGCTGGAGTAATCCTGCTGGCCTCTAATGCTCAGCCTTTACCTCCTGACACATCTGAGACATCGGCCGGTAACAAATTCCAACATATCATCCAACAGCGGGCACCAGAATAAAAGCACTGCATTATCCGCACACTGATATTAACAAATTCACTAACCCAGGATCCCATTTAACTGAGGTCGATAACTATACCGCACACATCGAATAGCGCTCGTCACTGATAAATTCATCTATACCCTATCCCTAATGGATAATATCTCTGTGTCTTGTCTTTGGGACTTAATCACTCTGCTCAGTAAGGAAGGTGTAGCCACTAAACTCCCCAAGGTACCTTGAGCCTGATCATTGTACTCGTAGGATCGAATCGTCCTAATGGGCCTCGAGCATCCGCACTCTTAAAACCACACTGGGGCCAACACTCGAGACTTCCTGGCTTAAGGCATCAACCACCCCATTTTCTCCCTACAGGTGGTAATGCAAAAGCAAAAATCAGAATCCACCAAATACCCATCCACATGTGTTGCCTCATGTTGAGGTTCCACTGCGTGAAAATATACTGTGACTTTTTGTGGTCTCAAACACCTCGGTCTGGCTCCATCAGAGCAAGTAGTGGCACCCAAATCTTAAGGCAAAAATACGCTAACTCCATATCACGCGGTGGTACTTACTCGCGCTTTTTAACCGCCGAGAACCATAGTTACAACCCTCGAATCGCAGAGCATCAAACACGCTCCTCACCGGCCCTTAAGGCATCACCATATATCAGGTACCTCTGGTCACCTTCCCGTACACGTATCAGAGCCGGCAGCCTCCTTTTTCAATTCCTCGGAATACCTTCTCACAATGTGTCATTCCACTAAACTTGACCTCCTTCCAGGTCAATCTCATCATAGGTGCAACTAACCGGGAGAAGTCCTCAATAAACCTCCGATAATACCCTGCCAATCCCAATAAACTGTGTATCTCGAAGATTGACTTCGGTCTCTCCCAACTTATAACTGCCTCAACTTTCTCCAGGTCCATGGATACCCCTGAAGCCAATACCACGTGCCCCAAGAATTTTCTTTGAGCCTTAGTAAGCCAAATTACACTTGCTGAATTTGTTTACAACCGATGTTCTCAAGGTCTAGGAGAAAAACCTCGCTTAATTTCATGATCCTCTTCCTGCACTTATAGTGCATCAAGATGTCGCCCATGAAAACCACAACGAACCGATCTTAGGTCGGAACACCTCATACATCTCATGGAATACCACTGAGCATTCTGCGATCCATGGTATTTATGAACTCGAAATGCCTACATCAGATCCTGAATGTTATTCAGGGATGTATGCCTCCCACTCAACTGATGATAATCAGGAAGATTGAAGGAGTATACTTTATACTCATTTTATCCTATGTTTTACTTATATTTTTAGTATTTTTATTATATGAATAAGTGATCTAATGCTCTAAATGTTCAATTTTGTGATTAGGTCATCCATGAGCCAATATGGAGCAAAAACAAAGAGAACAACACATGCAAGCAGCCAGCCTACCGTGTTTTTGATGTTTTCAACCGCAGATCCCCAATTGCTGGCACATTGATATGAATAGATAGAATTTCTGTGGATTTGGGCTAGGACTTTATTCTACCGATTTGGAGCCTAAATGACAAAGTTATGACTCTTGGTAGTTGAAGGAAGAAGAGAAAAGCTCAAAAGCACCAGTTGAAAATTCTAAGAGATTCCGTATTTATAATAATTTCTAAAGTGTTTTCCTTGCCATATCCAGATTCTGCACTTCAAGATCTTTCCAACGGTACCAAGAACACCCAAATCGGAGTTTGATGACAAATATGGCTCCACGGTTGGAGCAAAAACAGGGGGACTACAAAGAACGTCGCTGGCTGTTGAGAACCAACGTCAGCGACGCGCCAGAACAGCAGCATCCCGGCCACGCGACGTTGCTGCATGACGTCGCGACGTTCGGGGCTGGCTTGGTGGATTTTTAGCCCATTTTGGAGCCCATAATGGAGGGTTTTGTGCTCAAACCCAAGAACTAAATGAGGAGGATTTGTGATGGATTGAGCTTTTGAAGCGGAGAAGCCTCGAGGGGCGGAAAACACCTCAGTAAGACACATTCGGGCGTAAAAGCCAGCATGTAGATTGAAGAAAATGAGAGATGACGCTTTCACTCCAAAAAATCGTTTATTCTCATCCCTCTTTACTTTTGATGCTTTTCTTGACTTAGAGATGTTCTAGATTTATTTAGGTTTGCTGTAGAAATTCATACTTTCGAACGGGATTAATGGTTAATTACATTTTCATTCATTATATGGATTGATTTTATCTCGACTTGGCTACATTCCTCTCACAGATTTTGATGTATATGGTAAATGGTTTTGAATTCAACATTTGGCTTTGCTTACTAGGAGTCCGGGGAGATCGAGATGATGACCCCGTGATGAATAGAGCAACACTTTAATAACGGCTAATAGAGATATCCTGCCTCAAGGCAAGATTAAGTTTAAAGATGGCGATGAGTCCAGGGTCAGGTGAGATGCAATACACCTCACTGTGAGACAGGCAAATATATCTCGAGAGAGAATATCTTGTAGGCACGATCAACCCGTCAGCGTAAATCAATTAATATACTGAATGAATAATATATTTAGGTTAAAATACATCGAGTGTGGCAGGTGAAGGCAAAACCCTAGTTTCCATAATTAATTGATTTAGCAAATAATAGGATTAGCTTTTCTTTTTTTATTAATAGAAATTGCAGTTTAAGTCCATATAATATTATAAGACCTAATTTTAAAAATCAACGCACTTCTCTCCCCCTGAATCGATATCCGTACTTAGGTACACTATATTACTAAGGCGACGTGGTGCACTTGCCCGCACATAGGCATACACATTTACACATCACTTTCACCTATCAAAGATCTATTCGAGTAGATCCGAGTCAGCCTAATCATCAACAAAACTGATCGATCTTGATAAAGGGTACCATTCTTAATAGTAACCCTATTCAATTATCGATAATGATACATAAGTATATCTGTTCCTTCTGCAAATTACATCTGAGAGCCTGGTGGAAGTGTTTCGTCTAATGGATCTTGAGTTCTTGTAACTCTGAGCGTCATTCTATGCGTAGTCATAGAAAGGGAGGAAAAATGCAAGGTAAACGCAGGAAGTCTAACCTATGCGTAGGTAATCCCTGTGAGTTAATATGGAAAACGTCTTCAGATTTCAACCACTCGAGGTAGACTCCAAGTCCCTGCCTCACCGTCCCTTCAGTGGTAAGGTCACATTTAACCCGACACCGCTTCATACACCCAGGGAGTTTTACACGGCCTAATGTGAAGTGATCGTGGTTTTTTATCCCCTAAACATAACACAAACATCCTGGTAGCGTAGCAGAACCCCTCCTACTTATCAGGTAATCAATGACGACTGATGTGTCGTCAACCGCTCCATCCTATGATGAGACATCAACTCCAACATGTTCATGACCCTTAGGTCCACAATGAGTAGAATCCCTGAGATCTCTAACTCACAACCCTGACATATCTGATCAACACTCACCCTAGTTCCTAGGGGAGAACTCACACGCAATGACTTTTCCAAGGTTTCAACCTCTAAGCCCTAAAACTCTTTTCACTTTAACTTTAATATTCGCCTCTCGCATGTTCGTTTTCGTCCACCTCCTCTCAATGGTCATAGCGATTTTACAACTATAAAGTTCGTGACTATAGGAGGAGTCCCACACAATTCTCTGATTTGACATTCTGTGGAATTGTCCCCAAACTTTTCACTTCGGGCCATGTCTCAGGCCACATAATCATCGCTGAACAAGCCAATTCAAAGGAACTTAGCCATGTATTCGAAAGTACTATTATCGCTCTTTGTTTCAATTCCTAGGAACTCCCGAAGCTTTTTGCATGCTGATTACAGCCCAAAAAGTGCTATTATTTTGAACCCTATATTAGATAGGTTTTGAGTGCTTGCAACGCAATCATGTCATTTATGCCAATTGAAGTGTTCAAGTCTTCTTAGTATCACTTATGCCATTTGGGAGGTTATTTTCGTTGTTTTGGTGTGTTTTGTGTACTTGGGAGTTCAATATCGAGATATAAGATGAATCAGCGAAGATCAACCCATTCATCAAATGAATTACAAAACCATAAATCAAAGAGTATAGTGAAGGCAAAGTGAAGAAAAATCAATGCAAGGGAGACGTAGCAATGCAAGGATGAATCACTGAAACTGAATTTCATGAGACATGGGGTTTCTTGCTGGGATTTCATAAATTTCTAAGCAACCTTACGGGTACCAAGCAATCTTAGCTAAATTACCAATTTTTCGCTAGATTGACCAGAATTTCGTCAGCACTGCTCCTAGCTAGTTCTTGCATTTTCGCATCACATGGGCTCAAGCCTAATAAATTTCGCTAAGCCTACCAAAATTTCGGGAAGACACGAAATCACCACCGCCTAGCGAATTTTCAGATTTCGCTTATCTCTTGGTGATTTTCGCTAGCTAGCTTGGGCCAAAGTAGCTAGCAAAATTTTCGCCGCTTTCAGAAATTTCTTGAAAGCCTTAGCGAAATTCACCATTGTATGTTTTTGTAATTAATGCAACCGACTTCACTTTGGTGTATTACCTTCGTCTTTAAAAATTAGCCAAATTGTTAGGCTTTCAGGTATTTTCATACATCATGGCCTATATACCCCCTCCCATTTTGTAACCCTAAGAACAAATTCGAGGAAGCAATCTTTTGGCAAGTTTTTTTATTGGTGTAAATATTTTCCGAAGGTTGTGTTTTGCTTTTTCTCTCTTCTCTCTCTCCTCTTTCTCTTATTGGCCGCCAAACACCTCTCTGAGGATGACAACTCAAGAGATGCTTGGCTGCTTCCTTTTCTTTTGAAGAGGAAG
This sequence comes from Tetrastigma voinierianum, assembly GCA_016808115.1. Lineage (NCBI taxonomy): Eukaryota > Viridiplantae > Streptophyta > Magnoliopsida > Vitales > Vitaceae > Tetrastigma > Tetrastigma voinierianum. The sequence continues at coordinate 19,134 of JAEQBH010009272.1, forward strand.
GAAGCTAGCTTCGTGGTGGGGCAGCCATGTGTCATTCCTCTTGTATTAAAAAAAGCCACAGGCATCGGTGGTTTCAGGTCCGATTTTCAAATAGGCTGAATAGCATTCAATTGTTATTGATTCAAGCACATTTCATTTATGCTTAGATGTTGTATACTTATTGCTGTATTTAACTGTGAGTTTTTTAGATGCTACGAGCCATTGAAATGATATTTAATGTTAGGGTTTCAAAGCGTAAAGGGGCAATAGATGCATGTTACTGTGTTAACTCAAATAGGAGTTGTTTTAGGGTGAGAGTTTGCTAGTTAAGCTTATAGATCCAGGTTATAAAAATTTTAGGACTATGAGTTGCTTGTCATAGCGAGGATAAACCAGGGACCTTGTTTATACACAAGTTCTGAGGTTAGTGACCTAAATCTTCAAAGTTAGCTTTTCACACTTCATTTTCAGTTTTACAGTTCATAGGTTTTCAAACTCATCACCTTTGTTTTTGAAACAAAAATCAAAAAGTCGAATAGAAAGTCTGCAACCGTTGCACTTATGCGAATCATTTTTAGGATGGCAGATCCAGTGTTCGACCACTGAGCCACTATCTTTGCGGTAAGCTTGACTACGGCTGATAGTAAGGCTTTAGGTGTATATAAATTTTGTTGATTTTAGCTCGGCCCTCTTGTGGCTGAATCAAATGGCGCGGATTAGGGGATGGTGCCAAACTACGAATGATAAGTTGAAGTGTACTTGCGGTCCCGACATCACAGTGAAGGTAATCTTTTGCTTTCTTTTGAAACCGAATTGCGGTAGCGCGGTTTCATCTTTGCGATAACTGCTTTGTTTTTGTTTTTTCATACAGTCAGTTTTTATTTTAGCTAACCACAATCTTTTTTGCCCGAGTTTTGTTGGTGCTCTTTGTTGTCTCTACAATTTTGTACCGGTGTTTGTACAGCAGTGGAATAGAGACACATCGGGTGGAGCTTACATAGAATACATTACCTGACGACCCGGTCGGTGAAGTCGGTGTACCTGCTTGATACCATGGATCCACTACACGAGAAGAACAACGAGAATCCTTTGGAACTGATGAATCCAACGGCTATAGAACCATGAGGATCACATCCACCCTCACTAGAGTTAGTGCCCCGTCACGTATCATTCCTCCCTGTTTGAAGATGTAGCGGTGAGGCCATATTTAATTGCCTACTCCCCACATATCATGGTATGGAAAATGAAAATCCATACACTCATATTAGGGATTTTGAGGAGGTTTGCACTACCTTTAAGGAAGGTATGATGGACGTGGATTTCTTGAGAAGCTAAAGCATTTCCAACGACCTGTAAAAAAGACAAGGCCAAAGATTTGGCTAAACTCAGCGAGGGCTTAGAACCATTAGGGTGGGCGAGCTGCGGGGCGAATTCTGAAGTTCTTGATTGCTCATAAGACCAATAATTTGAAAGACAAATTTATGCAGCTGCTATTTCAGGATGGTGAGAGGTTTTATCAGTGTTGGGAGAGATTTATGGAGACCATCAGTGCATGCCCACATCATGGGTTCGATACATGGATGTTGGTAAACCATTTCTATGATGGAATGTCCCCACCTATGAAACAATTGTTGGAAACCATGTGTGGACAACTTTGGGTAACATCGAGTGAAGCTATGGATTTTGTGAACTATGTAGAGCTGAAACCTCGAAACAGGATGAACCTAGTCTGAGCGAAAGATTAAGGCCATTGAACCACCAAGGGGAGACAAGTATGCATTTTCACGAAGACACGGAGATGGCGAAATTGACCCAGTTTAACTTAAAGATTGGATGATGCGGAAATGAAAAATCGGCGTAAATGCAAACGGTAAATGAGTTATCTTCATCCCGATTTTTCTTACTTGATTTTCGGTCGAATAATTATCTGAGGAGCAGCATCGAAACATGCCCATGTATAAGTCAAAATAAATCACCCATAGATGCTCCATATGGTAGCTTTTAGTAATCCTAAGCTGGAGAAATTGTCCAAACTGTCATAAATCAAGCCCCTTTTACATATGCCCCTCGAGCACGACGGCGATTTGGTTCCATTTCAATACAACAACAGCCTTTTCTACTTTCATCTCTGTTGAGCGGTGTCCACGAACTTAGTAAAGTGGTAGGTACATTTGTAGAAACGAGAAGGTCTTTGAATGTTCAAACTAATCGAGAAAAATTGGGCCATTAGAAAGTTCACTAAGCGAGGCTTGGACAATATGATGCGAATTTCAAAACTATTTACCCAGCAGCTGCAGGATGTAGAAAAAGGGAAGGCTCCCCTCGATCCACGGCAACATCAAGAGGAGGCGAATGAAACATGCTTGACCCGATGATCCGAATGTCGGAGCGATGATTAAGCGATCGTGACTCTTAGAAGTGGTAAAGAATTGAAGCCAACGGATCAGTTCTAGTCGGTCGAGATCGGCAGTTGATTATCCGCAGAAAAACGGTACTGATAGGAAGAAGATCGGTGTACCTCTTCCATTCCCACAAGCTCTCAAGAAAAAGAAAAGTTCCGTTAACCAAACAGAAATGTTAGAAGTTTTGCGGCAGGTGAAAGTTAATATTCCTCTCCTTGACATGATCAAGCAAGTTCCCACTTATGCAAAATTCTTAAAGGACTTATGCACAGTAAAAAGAGGTCTTAATGTGAACAAACAGGCCTTTCTGACTGAGCAAGTGAGTGTCATCATCGAATGCAAGACTTCAGTGAAATACAAAGACCCAGGATGTCCTACAATCTCGGTTAATATTGGAGGCATTAGTGTGGAAGCCTATTAGACTTGGGAGCTGGTGTGAGATCTTTTACCTTATTCCATGTACAACGGTGGGTTTGGGTGAGCGAAACCCACTTCCGTCACCTTTGTCATTAGGCGATCGATCTGTTAAAATACCAAAGGGACCATTGAGGATGTTCTAATACAAGTGGACCGATTTTACTATCCAGTGGACTTTGTTGTGCTTGATACAGAACCAGTTGCATTGGGACCCAACCATGTGCCCATTATTTTGGGGAGGCCATTTTGGCCACTTCAAATGCTATAATAAACTACCGAAACGGGGTTATGCAACTCACATTTGGGAATATGACCTTAGAACTCAATATTTTCCATTTGAGTAAAAGGCATATGCGCCAGAGGAAAGATGGCCGTGAAAAGTCGGTAATAGATGCGATCACGGAAGAATAAGCTAATGAGCAACGGGAGCAAGATTTATTAACTCGAAATTGTACGAATGTCGGAAGTGCAAGAACCTCAGGCATGAGTTTAGTGCAAGGGTATTGGAGAAAGAAAAAACGAGAAATTTTACCTCTATTAGCGCGATGGAGCGAAAGGGACCTCAACTGACTAGGCTCGAACCACTCTGACTGAATTAAAGTATGCATTTTTGGAAGAAAATGAGCAGTGCCCAGTTGTAATTTCCTGTGTTGACCCTTTGCCGCAGGAGGGAAACTTATACACCTTCTCGAAAGAAAAGGAACAAGCAAGCATTGGGATGGAAAATTTCTGATTTGAAGGGCATAAATCCATCAATGTACCCGTCATCTATTTAGAAGAGGAGTCTAAAGCTATTAGGCGGCCCCGACGGAGGTTGAACCCAGCGCTGGGAATGTGGTTCGCATTGAGGTCTTAAAAATTGCTCGAAGCTGGTATCATTTATCCCATTTACGATAGCACATGGGTTAGCCATTCGGGTGGTGCAAGAAATCGGGGGTAACAAGCGTGAAAAGCAGAAGGGTGAAGAATTGTCTACGGAGCTTGACCCGATTGGAGAGTGTGTATAGATTATAGAAGGCTCGATGAGGTGACAGAAAAGACCACTTTCCATTATGGTTCATCGATCGACTCCTTGAAGAGTTTCGGGACACCCGCTTCTATTGCTTTTTGGATGGGTATTAGGTACTTCCGGATAGAAATTGCCACGAGAAAGATCGGGGAAAAGACCACTTTCACTTGTCCATTTGGCACGTATATGCTTATAGGAGGATGCCTTTGGGCTTTATGCATGAAGCCACTTTCGAGCGATGTATGCTCGGTATGTTGATGACATGGTAGGCGTATAATGGAGGAGTATACATGGATGATATCCACCGGTATATGGGGGCGATTTTGAAGAATCTTAACCAATTTGGAAGCCATTTTGTAGAGGTGCATAGAGAAGAATTTGGTGTAAGCGGGAATGCCATTTTATGGTAAACGAGTGTATTGGGGCCGCATTATTTCTAGCGGGGAAGTGAAGTTGATAAAGCAAAGATCGACATTATTTCCAAGTGCTATTGACAAATGTGAAAACAATTAGACAATTCCAGTCATCTGACTTCTACCGACGGTTCGTGATAAAGACTTCGAAGATTGCTAAACCCACATACAAGCTCCCCAGAAAAGACGCGAAATTGTTTGGGGAGAGAAATGCGGGGATAGTTTTGAAGAGAATTTGAAATCTCATTTGACTAACCCAGATAGTACGAGCACTGGCGAGTTACCTTTAGTGATGTGTGATGCAAGTGATCTTGCTATAGGAACGTGCTCGGCCAAAGAGAGATGGGAAACCTCATGTGGTGTGATATGCAAGCAAACCACTGAATGAAGCACGGAGGAATTATACCTTGCGAGAGAAAGAATTCTTTGGCGGAGTGGTATATGCCTTAGATAAATTTAAACATACTTGGTTGGGGCGATATAGTCATTTCTGAGATCATTACGCACGAAATATCTCTAACCAAACAAAATGCAAAAGCAAGACTCATCCGTTTGGGTTACATTGCTTGAGTTCAACTTGCAATTAAAAAGATAAGAAAGGGTGGAAAATGTGGTGAGATCATGCATCGAGGTTAACTATAGCCCACGACACTCACGATCCACCCTATTAATGATGAATTTCTGAAAAGAATCCCCTAATGCGGTTGGAGAAGGCTCCACTGGTATGCTCACGTACCAATTTTCTCACTACGGGGAGAAATCGGTACGAGTGGAAAGATTGAGGATAGAAATATTTCTTTTTGCTAAAATCCATTCCTATTATTGGGAAGAGTATACCTATTCAAATCTGTGCGGAATCAAATCATGGAGGAAATGTGTACTGAGGAGGAGCGACAAGGAATTCTAAACCATTGCCATGACAGTGCCTGTGGAGGTCATTTTGCTTCCCAGAAAACGACAATGAAGGTGCTACAAATTGGGTTTCTCTTGGCGCTTCCTTATTCGAGGAAGCACGAATGCTAGTGTATGTGATAGATGCCAAAGGCTTGGGAAGTTGTCTCGCCGTCATATGATGCCTTTGGGCAATTTTAGTTGTTAGATTATTCGATGTGGGGCATCGATTTTATGGGACCTTTTCCCCGTCCTTATGGTCATACATACATTTTGGTGGGAGTACACTATGTCTCCCGAATGGGTTGGAAGCGATCCTACTTGAGACCCGATGACGATGAGGTGGTAATTAAATTCTTGAGAAAGCCAATATCTTTCGGGGTTGGGGTCACGAAAACCATTATTAGTGATGGAGGTTCTCATTTACGTAACAAACCATTTGAAAACCTCATGACTGCTATATGGTGTGAAACAAGTGGCCACCTTACCATCCTCAAACAGTGGTCGAGTAGAACTTGCCAACGGGAGATCAAGACCATTCTAATGAAGATTGGTAAGCACCAACGGGAAAGATTGGTCTATCAAACTACTTGATTCCTTGTGGGCTGCAAGGCGGCTTTGAGACAATCCTGAGAATGTCCCCTTATCGATTGGTCTATGGTAGGCATGTCACCTTCCGGTGGAGATCGAGTCTGGCTTGTAATTAGGCGATTAAAAGTGAACATGGACCTAAGTAAAGTAGGGTCGAGAGGTTCCTTGATCTCAATGAATTGGAAGAAATATGGAATGATGCCTATTTGAATTCGAAGATTGCAAAGGAAAAATCAAAAAGATGGCATGATCAAATGATAATCGGGAAGAATTTTAAGAGGAGACCCGAGTTCTTTTATCGACTCCAAACTCCATCTATTTCCAGGCAAACTCAAGTCGCGATGGACGGGTCCATTCATTGTCAACAGGCATACTAGCGGTTCGATGGAATTTAATCAATCCGGATGATAACGGGGGTGTTTAAAGTCAATGGACGAAGGTGAAACCTTATGTGAGTGCAACGAGCGGCTGATGAAAGAAATTCTCTGTTTGGATCACTCCTGAAGCCACACAATCCTCACCATACTTGAGGAGCTGGTTAAAGGTGATTTTCATGCTCCACATGTCCTGGATGTTCAAATTTTGTTTTCCTTTATAGTTCCGTTGCTGGTGCCCCAAATCGCTAAAGGTAATTTTGCATACCATGTTTTGTGCCTTAACCATATGTAATCGTTTTTGTCTCGATTGAGCGATTGAATTGCTACAATTGGACAGGTGAGTGCCTTGTGTTGGAAAATTGAATCGTGTTGTCACCTTTATGTTAGAACAAATTCCATGCTTAAAACAATTTTTGGTCAATTGAAGTTCCAACATACTCGGCCAAATTTCTCCTTATCTTCAATTCACACCGCAGCCTCAGTTGTTCCAATAGAGATTTGTGGTTTGTTTACTTCCTTTAAACTGCATAAGCGAAGCCTTAAGCATGTTGGCGACCTAGGATGGTTTGTATTTACCCATACTTGAATAGCAACAATCTTCCCGGAAAAGAAAAGAAAAGCGAAAAAGAAAAGAAAAAGAAAAATAAAGTCGTGCGACCTTGCCTTGAGGCTTAGGAGACACGGTCAGGGGTGTATGGTAAGCCTTTGAAACAGATGCCCAAGCCTTAATTGGTTAGGTTTCATCGGTTAGTGTTCGTTACATGGGTGGATAGGTAGAGTGGTTGGGTAATGATTTAGAAGTCATTAAGAATAGGATGAAACTATAAAGTTTGTAATTGATGAATCTTGGCTGATGCCACTAAATATAGTGATTGGAGTGTGGTGGTTGCGTTGCGATTTGTTGAAGTCAGGATTTGGTCACCCTGCTGATACCAGTTGAATAAGAAAGAGTGCATCTTATCATATCCAGTTGTTCAGCGGCAAGGCCGTAGCGATTGCTAGGTTGGGGGAGGGGACAAATTTTACAATTTATTGGCTTAATCACGGTTATATAAGAACCATTAGACTTAGGTGGAAATTCAAGTTGAGAATCATGGAATCAATATTGACCTAAAAATTTTGTTCTTGTATGGTTTTGGCTCTTTCATGTCGGTTTTCAAACTTGGTGTCCATTTTTCAGTTTAAGGACAATGTTTATATGTACATACACCTTTTTGAATCATAAACTTTTTGAAAATCACTGCATATATCTCCTTTTAGTTTTTGCATTGCTAAGGGACTAGCAGCGTTTGGTTGTGGGGGTGTGATTAGTGCCTAAAGTGCTATTTTGAACCTATGTTAGATAGGTTTGAGTGCTTTTGCACGCTAATCATGTCATTTATGCCAATTAAGTGTTCAAGTCTTCTTAGTATCACTTATGCCATTTAGAGTTATTTTGAGGATTTGTTTGCGCGGGTTTTTGTACTTTGGGAGTTCAATATCGGGAATATAAGATGAATCATGAAGATTGAACCCATTCATCAGCCATCGAAGCAAACCATAAATCAAAAAAGAGAGAATGAAGAAGCGAAAGTGAAGAGAAAAATCAATGCGTGGAGACGAGGAAGCAATGCGTGATGAATCAACAAATCGGGAATTTCGCTAAGATTGAAAAATTTATATAAATCTTATGAAATTACCAATTATTAGACACCGGGGAATTTAAGCTGAGCCTTTGTTCCTAGCGAAATTTTGCATTTTCGCTACTCACATAAATTTTGCTAAGCTAGCGAAATTTCGCTAGCTAGAGAAATCACCACTGCCTAGCGAAATTTTGCATTTTCGCTATCTCTTGGTGATTTAAGCACCTAGCGAGAATTTTAATAATAGCAAGGTACCCCCATTTGCCCTAAGCGAGGAATTTTTTTTTTGAGCCTTAGCGAAATTCAGCGCCTTGTCGTCATTTTGTAATTAATGCAACCGACTTCAATTTTCGTGTATTAATTTCTCGTCCCTAAAATTAGCCAAATTGTTAGGCTTTGTGGTATTTTCATACATTGGGTGGCCTATATAAGCCCCCTCCCATTTTGTAACCCTAAGCAACAAATTGAGGAAGCAATTTTTGGCAAGTTTTTATTTTATGTAAATATCTTTCGTAGCTTTAGTTAGGGTTTTGCTTTTCTCTCTTCTCTCTCCTCTTTCTCTTATTTTTCTCGGTCGCTAAACACCCTCTCTTGAGGATGACAAACTCAAGAGATGCTTGGCGTTTTTCTTTGAAGAGGAAGGAAGCTAGCTTGCGGGTGGGGCAAGCACAGGTTGTCCTCTTGTATTAAAAGCTATAGGTACTTGGCTCAGGGTCCTATCTTTCAAATAATAATAGCATGAATGTTATTGATTTGGCCACTACTATGCTTGTAGATACAAGCATACTTATCGCTGGGATGCACTGTGGTTTTTTGTATGGTCTTTACGAGAGCCACCTAAATGATATTTAATGTTTTCAAACTCAGAAGGGCAATAGATGCATGTTACCTCGTGGTAACTCAAATAGAGTTGTTTTTGGGTGAGGTTTGCAAGCAAACATAGATCCGGTTATGGCTAGACTATAGGTCAGCTTGTCATAACGCGAGGATAAAACCCGAGGACAATTTGTCTCGCTCTCTAAGTTACCGAGTTAGTGACCTAAATCTTCAAAGTTAACTTTTCACTTCATTTTCGCTTACAATTCACGGTTTTCAAACTCATCACACTGCTTCTTTTGAAACAAAATCCAAAAGTCCAAATAGAAAGTCTTACCTTCGTGCACTTATGCAAATCATTTTTAGGATGAAACCCACTTTCGTGTTCGACTTAGACTACTACATCATAAAGTAGCTTAACTACTGCAAAGAGGGTGTGAACTTAGGTGTATATAAATTTTGTTGATTTTAGCTCAGCCTACTGTGGCACGAATCACATGTTGAGCAGGCGCCAGGAAATACTTTCCTATGAAGAGCTCACGGAACTCTTCTCATGTCATTGCCTCCAAGTTCCTCGAGGTTGGACCAATCCCACCTCATACTGGATTCACCCATCTAGCTGGAATGCAGCTAGCCTTATCCTAGTGGCATCGGAGGTGATCTCCATAAACCTTAAGATCCCTCTCCTTGTCTAACTAGTAGTGCATGTGCCAACTACTAATGACCTCACATCTCGAACTATCCCGTTTGTTCATTTTCCGAACTCCAAAGGTTATATTCTCTAACCCTAGTGTTCATATTTTCCTATATACATTCTACCATGTATATAATTCACACAATATGTAACACACAATCACGTAGTACAAACATGAAATGCACAATGAATGCAATGGTATAAACCCATGCCCATCAAGTCCTAGGTAATAGCATACCTAGGCCCTAATACCGTCAGTAGCTAGTACTGCATCTATAAGGCACCGGGTAATCATAAACCTAGGCACTGTACCATAACTGCATGTCCTAGACTCATGCCCCTCAAGCCCTGGGTACTCATATACCTAAGCTCTGATACCAAGCTATGACGCCCCAAAACCCGAGGGTTCATTGACCAACCATCTACCTAATAAAACTTATGATGTCGGGTAACCCGACACACACTGGTTGCGGTCCCCATCGGGACCTATAATTTGCACAAAATCTGATATATCTCCTTTGTACGAGGAGCTCTACCCAAAATACAACCTATAGGATATACAATAACATGACCCATCCGAGGCCCAATATAACACAATGACCTCACCGAGTCCACTTATGAGTAAAAAAAAATTACCACATTGTGGTCCATCTATCCATGTCTACTTAAAACATATAAAATTATATTTAAAAAATCATAAGAGTTTAATTATAACACTCTTACAAATATTACATATTAGAACAAGATTGTTCCCAAAATATTTTACAAAACGTTAACAAGGCCACATGTTAGCCTTCTTCACACCGCGGTCAATGAGCATCGCCCACCTGTCCGGTCCCGGCACCGAAATGTTTCCTATATAGAGCCGCCCTTCAGTAGAGTAAACTTCCTACAAGGGCTACTCCCAACCTATGCACATGCAATGGTCATGTTCTATAATCCACATTCCAAACAAGATTATGTAACTTAGGTTGGAATTCTACATGCCATGAGATGAGATGACTCAACCATGTACTATGCCCGAGTCCCACCGACTCACACCCAAGTCCTGCCGTAATTTTATCACACAATGCCAAAGCCCATGTGACAAAATCCATCATTTCGGATTACATCCAATGATCATTTTACAAAACAAATTCATTTTGTTTTCAAATCAAAACCTTTTTGGATGTTACACTCAATGATCATTTACACAAAACCATGTCTTTTTCAGGTGAATTTCTGGGTCTCATAAAATGTCATCTCGATCCCTAGCACAAGGATCGTGTTTGTAAGTCCCATCGCTGAATGTACTCCATGTCGCTCGGGCCCAATCAACATCATTCCTACCTCTCAAATCACATTTATGTAAGTTTGAATCATTGTTACATGGTTGAGGAATCCCTTGCCGAAACCCGAACTGTCACATAGCACAATCTAGTCTATGCCATTCAACAATGTGGAAACAGATCAATGGTGATATAGTGCACCAAAGATTTTTCCCAACTATACAATAATCGGGAAGTTCACCACTCACATCATCATCATAAGGCTGCCATATAATCTGTTGTTAAATAAAAAAATTTGTTATTTGTAATCAAGAGTTTGGAAATTGTTCAAAGAAAATAGTTAAAGTAAATAAGTCAGCGCTTTATCACCGACTGGGCGCCACATCAATGGTGCCTATTACGATAAAACATGATAGATGACAAAGAACTGGAGCATCATATTTCCATCCTAGATAATTAAAAAACATAGAATGAATAAACAACTACTATAAACCAAGACTTTCAATAGGATCATAATAGTAACATTAATGGTAATTTTGCATATATACCAAATGGCCGCTGAAGCTAGCAATTTTGATCATCATGTGGAGTTATATGCAAACGACAGTAATGTATGGAAACCTATCCCATATCCATATTCCAAAGTAATATCAATGGTCTAGATATCATGAGTATCAATATGAGAAGTGTGACATAATTGTCGATAGCTACGCTTAAAAAAATGCACTCAATTCCAACTGTAATGACCTGAAATTCTCAAAACTCAGAGCAATAAAACATAAGATGCACCTTATAGCTAAGACTTTCCTAAAAAGAGGAAACCTCCAATAAGCTGTAAAATATAAGCCCTAGCATATCGTCGAATAGACTCCTCATCAACATCAAATGCCAAACTAGGAAAACTCCGACTAAACCATCTAAGATTAAGGCGTTGCCCATCTAAATCTATATCCCCTGGAATGAGTCCCTACAAAGAATGACATACATCTCTCCAATGTAGAGATGTGTTGCTAGTAACTGCTACTCCATCAACTATCAATCTAAGAAGAATGGCAATGTCTTAGAGTGTAATCGTGCACTCCCCCTGAGGTAAGTGAAATGTATGAGTCTCTGGTCACCATCTCTCAACAAAGGCATAATAAGGTGCCAGTATAAGGAAATGAATCATAAATGTGCAACACCATAGAAGCCTGTCTGCTGTAATAATGGAATGATACGCGTATCAAGAGCACAACTTCAATGAAAGCTGGCCTCACGATGTCGACAATGAAGCTCACTCGGTGCGGTACCTTCCCATGCAACAGAAGACCTATCTCAAACAATCCATGGCTTTTACGATGACATGCACGAAGCATCCAATTACATCCTTCCTTCCATTTCTTACACCGCACTGCCCATAAATGTGATTGTGATTCACAAACAACTAAATGTTGATTAGGAGATATTAAATTACAATTTACAGCATATTGCAAATTGTCTTTTACTCCTAAATCTCAATCTCAAACAACTCACTAGATCCATTCCCTAACCCAGTTCGTGCTGTGATAGGCTTAGAAGGCATGTTATTTATTACATCCCAATTTAATTGTTTAAACATTGGATATAGCATAAAATGTTGATTACCATCTAAAGAAACCTTATTTATTTGAGGTTCATCATCGAAGTTCATCATCGTGTTCATCAACATAAATCTATTCATTAATCTCCTCCTTATCATAAAGTTCCACACCATCATCTTCATTTGTAAGTGGGATATCAACATAGTTCTCAAAGGCTATAATAACTTATTGAGTCACTGTGGCCAAAGTTCCCTCACCTTTTACAATGTCCATCTTAATATTTCCTCTCATGGCATCACTAGTAGCTAGTATCTCCATATCATTAGTACCATTTTCTTCATTAAATGGTATACTTAGTCCACATGAGTGGTCCATCGACATGTCTCTGCAAGTACATTTCAATGGTATTTGACGGTGGATTTAGCAACAAGATGAAACATTAATTTACATTATCACTATCTTTAATTGGTAATTGTATCGAAGTTAATGTTCTACTGATCTAAGATCAATATCGATATCAAACCATGGATAACTTGATATGAGCATGATCGATCGACATAACATGACATAACTTGTCTTTTAACTCATCATATGTTATCATATTGTTGACCAAAACACCTATCTCTGGAGGACAACTATAACCCACATCATATGGACCATCAATGATTTTACCTATTCTGTAAATAAACAATTGTAATCAAGCTATCCATTCATGTACCTAATAATAATCAATCTTATGGAATGGATCTAGTGAGTGTTTAAAGAATTGAGATTTAAGTAGGTAAAGAAGACGGTAATATGTCAGAAATTGTAATTTAATATCTCCTAATCAACATTTGGTTGTTTAGAATCACAACCACATTTATAGGCAATGCGGTGTAAGAAATTGGAAGGAATAATGTAATTCGAGGCTTGCATGTCATCTTAAAATCCATGATTGTTTTATATAGGTCTTCTCGCATGGAAAGGTGCCGCCCAGGAGCTTCATTGTCAACGCTCGTGAGGCTACCATCGAGTAATGCTCTTGATATGTTTATCATTCCATTGTTATATGTTTCATGGTGTTGTATGTTTAGATCTACTCTCAGACTAGCACCTTATTACTACCTTGTTGAGAGATGGTGACCGCAGACTCCAAGCACATTCCACTGACTCTGGGAGGTACAATCACACTCTAAGACATCGGGCTATTCTCGAATTGCTAGTTGATGGTGTAAGAGTAACTCGGCAAAGACATCTCTACATCGAGTAGATGTTTGCTGGCCCTTTGTGGGGACTCATTCCAAGGATACAAATTTAGATGGCAACCACTTCTTTATCTTACATGGTTGAGTCTGATTTCCTAGTTTGGCAATCGATGTTACCGAGGAGTCTATGGACTATTATACTAAGGCTTATATTTACAAATTTTATTGTGAGGTTTCTTTCAGGAAAGTCTAGCGATAAGGTGCATCTTATGTTTTTACCGCTCCTACAGGATTTTGAGGTTGCTAGTCGTTACAGTTGGGGTAGTGCATGTTTAGCGTGGCTTTATCGAAAGTTGTGTCGCTCTTCTCATATTGATACTCATGATATATTTGAGCCATTGATATTACTTCAGATATGGATATGGGATAGGTTTTCATACATTGCACCTAATCGTTTGCATATAACTTCACATGATGATTAGTTACTTGTAGCTCCACTAGCCATTCGGCATAAATGCAAAATTACCATTAATGTTACTATTATGATCCTATTGAAAGTCTTGGTTTATAGTAGTTGTTTATTCATTCTATGTTTTTTTTTTAATTTATACAGATGGAAAGGATAGTAATGCACAATTGCCATCTATGCATGTTTTATCAATATAGGCACCAACTTGATCGAATTTATGCTAGATCGTGATAAAACGTCGACTTATTTACTTTAACTATTTTCTTTGGAATAATTTCCAAACTTGATTACAACAATTTTTTTATTTAACAACATATTATATGTATGCTTTATGATGATGCATGGACTGTGGACTTCCGATTATTGTGTAGTTAAAAAGATCTTTGGTGCACTATATCACCATTAATCTATTTCACATTGTTGAATGGCATGTAATTCGATCATGTTATAACGCTTGTGTAACACCCGTCCCGAGAGGGTACTATGACGGTAACTGCAGGGAGTATATGTGCACCAAGTGTCATTGTAGTATTTTGGAAATTGTTATTAGCGATGAATCACTGGGTCGATAAATCGATTGAACCCGAATTTTGTACTAGAACAAGTGGTAAATTTATAATTGGCCAAAAAGGATATGAAAGTCAAAATATGAGAAGAGGGTATGCCATTATAGAAATAACAAAAGTTGGATTTGGTAAATACTTGAGAAAGCCGGAGGACCTAATTGAAATAAAAGGAGAATTAAAACTATAAAAAGGGATGACAAACAACATCTGTTTACCTACTTTTGCCAAAGCAACCAAGCAGGAAGAGAAAAGAGAAAGGAAGAAATAAGAAGAAGAGGAAGAAGAAGAGGGATAAGAGAAATAAAGGTATGGATTTTTGGATTCTCAGATGGCCTTTGGTTTGTACGGATTGCTTGAAACCTAAACCCAGTATTTAAGGCAGGACATCCCAACCAAATTGCTGAAGTTGTGTGGGTAAACCCTAGTTGGTAAAAGATAAACACGAGTCCATCATATTTAAGTATTTTTATATGAATGGTGGACCTTAGTATGAATTTTCTGGGATTTACCTAGGGTTGGTTATATGAAGTTCCAAACCACCAATACAAGTGTTGTGGTGTGGTTTTGGGTATCATGTTGGTCTTTGAGGTTGTTTCTTCTTGTGGATTTGAGGAATAGTTGTAAAAAAAGAGAAATGTTAGTTTTCAAAGGAAATGCTAAGCCACTTTGTAAAACCCCTTGTTCTTGTTTTACTATAGATTAAGTTATAATTATCCAAATGAATTGATTCTAATTAAGAGTAAAGAACCATGTTTGATAGGGCTAAATGTATAGAAGGGACTAAGAGCAAATTGTAGCTCTGAAGCTCCCAAATATGGACTTAAAGGTGAGCCTCGTAGCTCGTGGGTTATGCTCGCTTTGGTGTATTGTTATAGTGTTTTTGGCCATAAGTTGAGTTTCACCTACTCCAAATTGGAGTGATTCAAAATTCTGGGTAAAACATATTTCTAGAGAATAATTTACTTGAAGAAGTGTATGCAAATTGTAAATCACAAAGTGCCCAAAATCTGTCAAAGTGGAAAGCCATGCAGATTCTATTATGCCAATTTGAGTAATCTAGATGTAAAATACAATAACTTGAGTTTGGTGATCCAAATTAGGTGATTCCAATTGGAGAAGAAACCTTAGAACCATAGCTTCAAATTAGTGAAGAAACCATTTCCAATTTATGGAGTTAAGACCCCAGAAATCAAGAATAATAGTAGGTGATCCAGTGAGCTAACCAATTTGGCATCAAAAAATGTTGTAACTTGTGTTATATGGTTGAGGACCTTAGAGAATAAATTTTAAATTTTCAATTTTAAATAGATGTCATTGGATATATAAAGGACTGATCTGAGAGTCTATAATTTTGAAGATCATTTAATAATTTTTTGGGTAATAAAGTTCGTAGAGTACTATTAGAAAGAAAAAAATTGCCAAATGAAAGTGGTTTTTTTAGGGCTTTTTGTGCTCAAGGATAATTTTTTCATTTGCTTTATATGAATGTTGTGTGACTCCTAATAGTATTTATGTAGTTTTGTTAAAATCGAACTTATTTCAATATAGTCGCTTTGTAAGCCTACATTAAGTTTTACGCAATTACGCAGGCGATTAATGTTTCCGTCGTATTTTCTTTAGTGTGTAAGGTAAAAGCAAAGGCGGAGAATTAGTGAAGTCGTGCTCAAGTTTGTAATCGGAAAGTTGAGTGTTCTAAACCTATTTTTCAATACTAGTGTATTATTTATAAATCGTTTTACACTGGTATGTTATGGTTTTAAAGTATTAAACCATATTATAAATCGTTTTACACTGGTATGTTATGGTTTTAAAGTATTAAACCATATTTCAAGCAAGCAATGGTTTTAAAGTATTACACCATATTTCAAGCAAGCAATGGTTTTGATGTGTTAAACCATATTTCAAGCTTATAGTTTTGAATTGTTAAACTATATTTCAAGCTTATGGTTTTAATTGTTAAACCATATTTGGAAAGTGAGCAATGGTTTGATTGTAAACCATATTTGAAAAACAAGCAAGCAATGGTTTTGATTGTAAACCATATTTGAAAAGCAAGCAAGCAAGCAATGGTTTTGAGTTGTAAAACCATATTTCAAAGAGCAAGCAAGCAAAAAGTGTGTTTTATAAAACAGGCCTTAAGAAATCCCTAGTTTTAAGCAAGATAATTTGGCCAGAAATTTGCATACGTGACGGTGAAGTTTAGGGACATCATTTCATGCATTTTAGACTTGCCTGGCCTAAAACCCGGGCCTATACATCATGGCATATTAAAGGATCGTGGCACGATCGAGTATATAGGTTAGCGCGCTTAGCTATTATATGGTGACGTAGGACCATGTCTTTCCACTATATTTACCTAAAGGTGATGCGAGCTAAGGCCCTTCCAATCTAGGCAGATAAGGACCTGTGTCCTTCCATTGGCATGGTTGAAGCCTAGGCTCCCATGTTTACTAGGGTACAACAAGCAAGAAAGGCCTCCAGTGGTTGATCTTGATTTATAAGCATTTTTCATACAGTTTTAAAATCAACCACTAGTAAGCAAGTAAGCATTTTATGAAAAGTTTTTAGAAACTTTTACAGCAAAAGCAAGCAAGTAGTTTCTAAAGTTTTAGAAACTTTTAAAGCAAGCATAGTATGAAAAGTTTTTAGAAACTTTTAAAGCAAAGCAAGCAAGAAGTTATGAAAAGTTTTAGAAACTTTTAAAGCAAAGCAAGCAAGAAGTTATGAAAAGTTTTATAAACTTTTATAGCAAAGCAAAGGTTGGGTTTATGGAAAATGTCTTATAAAATATGCTTTTACAACTGATATTTTCGTAAAAGCAAAAGATTTTATAAGCATGCACTCACTGAGCTCATTTAGCTCATTATTTTCCTGTTTTAAAAACTATTTTCTAGTTACAGGTACGTCAGATGCTGAAGCATTTTAGTATTCTCCTGACTTCTAGTGTAAGTGTTGTATTAACTAACTTTTGAAAGAAAATACTTTGAATCTTGTACACTGAGTTTATATGTACATTGTTTTGTTTTGTGAAAATGTGATGAGCCTGAGGCTTTTTGAAAGAGTGTGTTGGTTTCCATATTTTGAAAAGTGTAAATTGTGTTTACAGGATTTGGAACATGTCCCATATGCAACTGTTATGCTGCCAAAATTTTATAAAATCACAAGTTTAGAAAGAAAATTTCTTTTTATACGGGTTTTCAGCAAGCAACACGGCTTCGCTTCACAGGATTCTCTAGTCGTTGGAAGTAACGGTTGGGGGTGTGGGGTGGTCGGCACACCGCCCGCTAGTAGGGTAGGGGTGGGGTGTGGAGCGCTTTGGTTTCATAAGAGATTCTCGACCATGATACAATGATTCAAACTACATAAATGGACGGAGAGGTAGGCATGATGTTGATCGGACTAAAATGACATGGAGAATACATTCTACGACGGGCCTTTAGGCAATTGATCATATTGATAAGGATCAAATGGCATTTGGTCCAATTAGGTATCATGATCCATACGGTCTGCACGCTTAATTACTATTCAAATTTTTTTACTCGTAGTAGGTCTCCATGAGCTATTGGTAATTGTCATGTGTTGTATATTTATTATATTATATTATATTTTAACATCTAAACTCATGTGGTTTGTAGACTAGCAGCATATATCAAATACATGATATTGCACCTTAGAGGATACGTATTCCGCAGATTATGTACTACTGTATTGGAGGCTAT
Source organism: Tetrastigma voinierianum (assembly GCA_016808115.1). Lineage (NCBI taxonomy): Eukaryota > Viridiplantae > Streptophyta > Magnoliopsida > Vitales > Vitaceae > Tetrastigma > Tetrastigma voinierianum. The sequence continues at coordinate 37,113 of JAEQBH010009272.1, forward strand.
ACATGAGATGGATCGCTTAGATGCTCCATACGGTATTAGTGTAGTTACACAACTCCAACCTTCGTCACGAGGTGTGCGGACCAGAGGATGAGGGTCACATGGGAGGGGGACTAGACATACTCTAGTTGTTTCAGATGCACCATCAATTGATATTAGGGCATCACTTCCTGAACCTCAATCTAAAGGTCCACGAACCAAAGGAGGGGGAGCTCATAGGATGAGAACTAGTCATACGTCTGATCTTCCAAGTGCACCATTAGTTGACATTAGCCCACTACCTACGCAAGACACTCATATTACACCTATGGAGGTTCCATCCACACCACTTGCAGTACCACTTGTTGCATCATCATCATAACCATTGGAGGCTATGTCCAATGTTAAGGAGTCAGTTCCTACAACCAATGTTGATCAAGAGAGACAAGATGATGGTAAGAGATGTGGGAGGAGACATGGTTGTCAAGAACATGAGAGGGTGCACGCTAGTCCCATAGAACCAATGGTTTGACATCATGGACGCTCACAAGTTTAAGGCTCCTTCGCGGCGGTACTCATTCAGATGTTACTACATTTGACTTGTATTTCGAGTATTGTTAGTTTTTTGATGTTGCAGCATGTAATGTGTATTTTGGGATACTTCTACTTATAATTCATGTTTAGGATAATATTGTACTTTGGATGTTTGTTACAATCTATTGAAAGGTGTTGACTTTGGTTAATTTGGTTTGGTTGATATTGATAAAAATGTTGATCATGATGTATACAAGTGATAAATTTATGATTTGTATTATAGATGAAGTATTCAATATAAAAGTTGTTTTATAGAATGGTCTAAAGGTGTCTCTTGAAGTAACACCTTTAGAATAATTGTTCTTTATGAAATAGTGTAAATGTGTCTCTTCAATAGACATTTTCAGTGTAAATTCAAAATTTTCAAAATTATAAAGGTGTCTCTTCAAAAGACAGTTTCAACGAAATAGTGCAAAGGTATCTCTTCAAAAGACACTTTCAATGTAAATTCAAAATTTTCAAAATTACAAAAGTGTCTCTTCAAAAGACACTTTCAACGAAATAGTGCACATGTATCTCTTCAAAAGACACTTTCAGTGTAAATTCAAAATTTTCAAAATTATGAAGGTTTCTCTTCAAAAGACACTTTCAACGAAATTGTGCAAAATGCCTTCCCAAAAGACACTTTCAATGTAAATTCAAAATTTTCAAAATTATGAAGGTGTCTATTCAAAATATACTTTCAACGACATAGTGCAAATGTCTCTTCAAAAGACACTTTTAGTGTAAATTTAAAATTTTCAAAATTATGAATGTATCTATTCAAAAGACACTTTTAATATTACATTTCAAAATTTTAGAAAATGTCTCTTCAAAAGACAATTTCAGTTCTTCGATTGTTTAGAAAGTGATCTTCAAGAGACACTTTCTACTTAAATTGAAAAAATTTTAAATTAGAAAAAGTGTCTTTTAAATAGACACTTTCAGTATAAATTAGAAATTTGTGTTTAGAAAAGCTGCCTCTCAAGAGACACTTTCCGTATGGCACAAACTATACTAGATTTAGGAATATTTTTAAACCTATTATATTTAAGAATTTTTTTATTTTTTTAAACTAAATGTCTACCCCCAACCCCCCACCCCCCCCCAATTATAACTGACCACGCTTTAGCGAAACTTTTCGAAAAATAATAAAAGAAATTTAAAAACTCTAAAAATGTAGCTTGAAAATAATCCTCAATATAATATAGTTTTCTCCACATCAGCAATATGATTTAGAAAATGTCTCTTCAAAAGACACTTTTTAAAAATTTTAAAAACTGAAAGTGTCTCTTGAAGAGACAATTTCAACTTAAATTCAAAATTTTTAAAATTATAGAAAGTGGCCTTCAATAGACACTTTATTAATTCAAAACTTTCAAAATTATAAATTATTCTTTCAAAATACACTTTTAGTATGACATCTTCAATAATTTTAAAATGGCTCTATAAAGATATACCTTTCAAATTTTAAATTCAATTTTTTTTAAATTATAGAAATCGTCTCTTTAAAATATACTTTCAGTGTTGATTCAAAACATTCAAAATTATGAAGGTGTCTTTTTAAAAAACGCTTTTAGTATAACATTTCAACAATTTAGAAAATGTCTCTTCAAGAGACAATTTCTAAAATTCAAAAATTTTAAAATTATCGAAAATGTCTCTTCAAAATACACTTTCAATGTTGATTTAAAACCTCCCTTTCAAGGTCTTATGAATGTGTCTTTTCAAAAGACACGTTTAGTATAAAGATTACACTTGTAAAACGCTCTCTTTAAGAGACATTTTCTAAAATTAGAAAATGAAAGTGTCTTTGAAAGACACTTTCGCCTAAATTCAAAATTTTTAAAATTGGCATTTCACTGCCTCTTCGTAAGACACTTTCAATGTTGATTCAAAACTTTCAAAATTATAAAAGGTGATTTTTTCAGTTATTAACTTTAATATAACATTTCAAATAATTCTTAGGAAAGCGCCTCTTCAATACAATTTATAAAAATTAAAAATTGAAAGCCTCTTTAAAGAGATATTTCCTTTCGTACTTAAACTAAAATTTTTAAAATTTGTAAAGCTCAGTTCTTCAAAAAACACTTCAACGTCGATTAAAATTTTCAAAATTATGAAGATTTCTTCAAAAATACACTTTTAAGATAACATTTCACACTTGGGAAGCGTATCTTCAAAATACACTGCTGAGTCTTTCAGTAGCTTCTTCAAGAGAGATACTTTCAAATTTCCTTTAAATTCAAAAATTTTGAAAGTCTCTTCAAAAGACATTTTTGATGTAAAATTTTCACATTTTTTTAAAGTATCTCTTGAAAATACACTTTTAGAAAATGTCTTTCCAAAATTAAGAATATTTGTAAACCTTTTAACTCTAGCAATCTTATAACTGATCGCAGTTCCATTGTTGCAGCTTTCTTGGTAACAGTAACATTATCTGTAATTGTAGCAACCTTTAAGTGCAACGTAGCTAGGACCCTACCTTGCAACAACAAACCTTTATTCATTTATTATTATTTTTTAAAACTCACATTAAATATGGGAACGGCCACCATGACCCATTTTGACGGCTAATATAGGTAAAATCATTCGACCAGCATTCTATTCGAGCCGATTGCCTGGTTAAATTCTAACCCAACCCTATGAGTCATAAGGTAAAATGAGCTCAAATAATAAAATATTAAAAATTAATTTTTTCAATTTTAAAATAATTTATAAAATAAAATTTTATTTAAATACTTATTATTTTGTTGTTATGTAATTAAAAGACTATTTAATATTATTTTATTTAAATTAGTTTTTCACAAAAGTATATTATTTTATTAAAAACAATTGAAATTACCATGATAGCAATTCCTTTTTTAAATAACAATTTTACTAATAATAAAAGAAATATACATTTTCATAACTAGAAAATTAACTACTTTTGTTTATAAAACATGTAAATTATCTAAAATAAAATACTATACATAAAATTCCTAATGTAAAATATTATATAATATCAAAAATCTGTTAATAAAAATTATTTCTTTACAATCATTTTCAAAAATACACTAAATAGGTTTTTATAAGAATGTGTTTGAAGGACAATTTCAAAAACAGTTTTAACATATAAATATTATCTAAAGACATATTTTTTTAAGAAACTAAAGATAAAACTTGCTGTAAAAAAAAAAGATAAAACTTTGTTGAAAAAGTACTTTTTAAAATAATTTTTAAAAGTATTATTTGATTTTATATAAAATAAAATTTTGTTTGATATTTTTTATATTTTTATGTTTTTAAATTCATATTCTAAGTTAATAATTAAAAAAAATTGGCCCAAAGCAGGTTGACCCAACCCAATCCTACATGACCGCAGACCAATTCAGTTTGAGCTATTAGGTTGGACTGCCAAAAATTTAAGCTCAAACCAAGCTCATATTCCCAGCTATAAATTATTACCATATGTAGTCACATATAATTGATTTCCCCACCAATAGTTTTATTGCAGTGCAATTCCCCTTTTAAGCTACCATTACATATGATCATACACTTTTGACATATATTAATGGTTCTATATATTATTATCCTTTTCTATCGCTTTCAACATTTACCACCAACACATCATGAGGTCCCATGTATTTAGATATGTAGTTGGACATTGTTATCTTTTAACTTTAAGGTGAAAATTACAATAACTAACCTAAAAGAAATATAGATTACGAAAATAAAAAGATGTAAGGGAGGGGACTACAAATTGTAGTTAAAAGGAAAAATAACCCATGTATTTAGATATTTAGTTGGACATTGTTGTCTTTTTAACTTTTAAGGTGAAATTACAATAATCTAACCTAAAAGAAATATAGACATGAAAATAAAAAAGGATGTATGAGGATAATTAAAATTGTAGTTAAAAGGAAAAAACACAATGTCATGGCTCACGTATAAGGTTATCATATCTATATATGACAAATTAGAGGAATAGTATCGATGATGGAATCGTAATACCTTGTGAAGAAAAAAATATATTAATATAACAAGTATGAGGAATTTGAAAGATATATATATATATATATATATATATATATATATATATATATATATATATATATATATCTCCAAACCAACTTATTTACCCCTTCATCTAATTTCATGAGGTTCCTTCAAATGGTCTGTAGCACCACTGCATGCGTGTTTTACGATTGTAACTTTATTTTTCACATTTCTTCCAACTTATATGTGGATTGGCCCAGTATTGCGATGACTTAACGACACCTTTATATGCATAGGTTCGCCAAGATGTGACGCCCTATTTCGGGATCTCGCCGACCATCGTCAACTTACGGAAAATCGCGCGTTTATATCACGGTAATCTATACATGGAAATGGCCACATCGCCTACACAACATACTCACCAAAATATATCCAACTATATTACAATAAATAAGAGTTGTTACATCACTCTTAATACAAACATGTTTCAATCTGTAATATTTCATACATGTTTTACAAAAACGTAATCAAAGCCATGCTCCGCTTCTTCTCAAAAGTGGCATCTAACAAATGGCCATCTTCCCGAACACTCACCTGACTCGAAATACTCGACAGGTGAGCAATGCCCAATAGTTGAATTTCCCTACATTGGTTACTCCCCACCTAAGTGCACATGTAATGACAACCAAACACATTCAAGCAAATGCATGATCCTACTTGAATATCTACATGCCCAATCTCATGTCTCGAGTCCTCACCGACTCCCTCACACATGCTTATGCCAAGTATGAAAATCGTCTTCAACAAAAATATTTATTTTAATTGTGGGCAACCCTCCGATATAAATACGTTGGACAATCCTCCGAGGTGAATTTGTTGGGTAACTCTTCGAAACAATTCATGGGCCCCTCCGACGTGAATTGTTGGACGATTTCCCAATACAATTCTTCAGACAACTTTCCGATGGAATTATATTTTAATAATTTTACAAAAGAATTCCATTGCTCTGACAACCTCCGATATTTGTTTGTTAATCGACACCTACTATTCTAGGGTGCCTGCATATGAAATGCAATATGTCATTTGATGACAAATACATGTTAATATATATAGTATGCATATATTAACAAAAATTAACACAACAACATGTTATCCTTCAAGGCACAATACCAAAATCGCCTCACATGGGCTAATAAACAAATGCGGATGCCACTCGCATTTATTTTACGCCATACTTAATATTTATAAACTACACGCAACATAAACAATTCAATTTGATGGTTATACTTTCCTACACACAATTTGTATGTTATTCAATTATCAAGCAACAACACACAAATTAAGCACACAATGACCATTTTCAGTCCGAAAGCAGTCCGAGATTGTCCAAAATGGGTCCCAAAATTTTTAGCATTTAGTCCCAAGTTTTGGGACTGACCAAACGGCCACTCACGGCCTCACACCATCCAAACCATTTTAAATGGCTCTTAAGCCGAAATAAATCGCAGAGAAGACCCTTTACCTCCCGAAGTTTTCAACTCCACAAAACCTGGTATCCACACGTAGCTCTCGCCGGATGAGCACCCTTGTCTCTCGCTCGCCGGATTCGACGGTCCGATCGTCGGAAATTCTAGAGAGAAGTTAGACACTCTCTCTCTAAAAACCTTCTTTTCTTTTTCCCTCTCTTTTTCCTTCTCCCAAATTCAGTCGGGAGAGTTAAGAGGACTTTATTCTCATGCCATGTCAAGCCATCATTGGTCTGGGCTTTGGATTTTATCCACTTATCCCCTCTACTTTTGATTTTCCTCCAATGGCATCATCCCATGTGTCCACCCATAGCTCCACACTTGAGCTCATGTTTACCTAATCCTCGCACATGACACGCGGCACCTCCTTGAGCCACCCAAATCATGCGCTCAAAATGTCTCGCACTACCCCCGCTGTCTCAAAAACGTGAAATTCCGATCGTCTTTAATCACTCGAAATTCGACGTAGTAGCTAGATTTCGCGAGACGATTCCAACGGTGAAGTCCGTTTCGCTATCCAAGATCTTGAAAAATTCCAGATTTTGATCGAAATTACCATTTTACCATTTTTCAGAAAATTTGAATTTTCTTGGGTTTTACATTCTTCCCCCCTTAAAATAATTTCTTCCCGAAATTCTGTACAATCACATGCATATGTAACGTGCACTATGCCATGCATGTAAACTAGTCATTTAAGCATGAAACGACTAAACCACGTACCTTCATTCCTAAACAAGAAGGGATAGGTGGCCCGCATCGTGTCCTCACGCTCCCACGTTGCCTCCTCCACTCCACCTGTTGTCACAAAGATTCTCACTGCCCTCACGATTCAAGGCCACAAAACCTGATCCCGCTATCCATAATGCGTAATCGGTCCCCCTCGAAGGTCCCATCCGTGTCAACCCCAATCTCTCCCTCAATCCACTACATGAGCCGATCTGTGAGTTGTGGCCCTCCGAAAGATGGAGATGCTAAATACCCTACGGACACCTCGATACGCGCGGTAGTTAACTGGTACGCCAATGCCTACTCTCTCGCATCTCAAAGGGTCCAATGAACCCTACGATAGCTTCCCGCTTGCCGAACCTCGACCACTTCTCCCAGGCATCACCTTCAAGAAGACGGATCTCCAACCTTGAACTCTAAGGGTCGACTTCAGACATCATCATAGCCTTTCCGCTTCGGCCGAGCCGCGAGAAGACGTCGCTTCGTCGCATCAAGCTCACCTTTCCTCTGGAGGTGTCTCTTGACCGATCGGGGACCAATGACGGAGCTATCCCTCACCTCTGGCCCAACATATCTACTGATTCGTACGGCCTCCCATACACGCCTCATGGTGTCATCCGTATACTCGCCCGATAACCGGCGGTTGTAGGAATCTCCACCTGGGTGGTAAATCGCTCTTCCCAACTACCCTCATGATCCAGGACGCATGCTCGCAGCATGTCCTCTAACACATGTATGGTCCTCTCTGACTGACCATTTATCTGTGGGTGGAAGGCTGTACTCATGGTCAGCCGTGTGCCCATAGCCTTTTGGAATCTTTTCCAAAAGTGCGTCAGAAACTCCTGCCCTATCTCGACGTCAGGATACCGGTACCCATGTAAGAGACTATCTCTCGAATATACAACCGGCAAAATTCCTCCAATGTGAAGGTCATCCGCACGGCTAGGAAATTTTCCGACTTCGTGAGCCGGTCTACTATCACCCACACCGCGTCATGCCTCCGTAGCGTCCGTGGCAAGTGGGTCACAAAATCCATCGTGACGTGCTCCCACTTCCACTCAGCCACCTCCAATGGCTTAAGTAGCCTCGCTGGCTTCTGGTGTTCAAACTTAACTCTGTCGGTCATTACGAGACATCGTCGAACAAAGTCCCCCACGTGTCTCTTCATCCCGCTCCAAGAGTACCGGGCGACGAAGATCCCGTACATCTTCGTACACTGGATGCAACGCAAATCGAGTGTTGAAACTCCCCTGAGGATCTCCCTCTCAAATCCCACACCGGGAACTACTACCCGTCCTCTATAAATCGGGCGACTACCATCCGCGTGATGGTCCAGCTCGCCAATTGCACTGACCAGACTCGGCCCTCGATGAACACTATCTCCGCGTCCCGGCCCCTTGGGACTCGATCACCGTCTCAATAAAGACTCGTAGCTACTAAACTCCTCTAACATACCCCGAGTTTGCCTGGGCCAGACCGTAGCTCAAACCGTCCCACGCTCGAGCATCCGCCATCTCGAAGGTATACTAGCTCTGGCGCTCCGTGGACTTCTCGGATCGAGCGCATTTCGCCCACCACATTCGGCTCTACCAGATGGTAATGCGCGAAGTCATAATCCTCTGTGAACTCCATCCATCTACGCCGCTTCTTTCATATCAGGTCCCGCCGCTGAAAATATACTCTCGCATTCTTTGTGGGTCTAAGTACATCTCAAATCGGCTTCGCCACCAAAAAGTGGCGCCCAAATCTTCAAGGCGAAGACTACTACGCTAACCCATATATCATGCTGGGTAATTCTACTCACGACTCTTCCACCAATGGAACCAAGCTACTACCTCCCGAACTACATCAAAACATATCCAATCTCGCATTCGAGGCATCACAATACACTCCATAAAACTCGTCCCCTCGTCCGAGATTCACAGGATAGATCGAAGTAAGCCTCCCTCTTCAACTCCTAGAATGCCTCGCATCGTCATCCTAATCAAACTCGACTGCTCCTGTGGGTCATCTCACATAAAAAGCCGCTTAATCTTAGAGAAATCCTCAATGAATCTCCTGTAGTACCCGGTCAATCCCAAGAAACTATGTATCTCAAATACTGACTTTGGTCTCTCCCAACTCATCATGGACTCACCTTCTTCTCGGGTCCACCGAGCCAACCCTCGACACCACATGTCCCAAAATCTCACCTCGCAGTTCCAAACCCGCACCATCGAACTTAGTGTACAACTCGATGGTCTCTCAAGAATCGTAAAACAATCCTCAAGTGGATCTCTACGCCCTCTTCACCGAGTAGATCAAAATGTCATCCACGAAGACCATGACAAATTGATCCAAATAAGGTCGAATACCCTACGTGATGAGGTCCGCGAACGACGCCTCGCGGCATCTCGTCGATCCAAAGGGCATCACCGTGAACTCCAAAGTGCCCATAACGCAGCCCAACGTTTGGCGATATCTCGCCTCCCAAACCTCAGCTGATGGTAAATCTGAAGCAAGGGAGGTCTATTTTAGAGTACCCGCGCCCTCTCAACTCATCAAACAAGTCATCAATTCCTAGTCTATGCGTACCGATTCTCGACTGCAACCCTATTCAACTGCCTCAGTCAATGCACAACAAGATCCCCGTCTTCTTCTTCGCAAATAACCGGAGTGCCTTGATGGTGAAGTGCCTTGCCTAATGAACCCCTTTGTCCAAGAACTTCAGAGGCCGGACTTCGTGCCCCGCACCTTAACCGTGTCATCCTATGCGAATCATAGACGGGTGAAGTACCAGGTGTAACTCGACACAGGTCTACAACCCTCTCGCGCAGGTGCAATCCGTAGCTCATCCGAAAAACATCCCCATACTCGGCAGACTACTCGGTAGATTTAAGTCCGGGGCCTCACCTCGTCTCTCTGTGGTAAGCCTGCGAGCTAATCCCCGCTAACTGGTCCACGACACTTGATCAGACAATCGCTTCGGGGGCAAAATATCATGCTCGTCCCCCTAAAACATAACATCAGTACCATCCCGTGCCGGGAGACCTCCTACGCCACAATCGGCGACGACTCGTATGCCGCCAACCAACCGATCCCAAGGATGACGTCGAACTCGACATGTCCATTTAATTGTGTCCACGTGAGCGTAATCCCAAAGACCCTAGCCACAACGCCGACATATAATCCTTATCCGCCCTAATCCCTGGGTGGGAGAACCCACATACAAGGACCCTCCAAGGCCCCAACCCTAAGCCTAACTCTATCACAACCTGATGCAACAATGAATGAATGCGAAGCACCGGAATCAAATAACACTTCGCCCATAAAGTAGATAAATAAGAACGTACTCATGTAAGGATCGGCCGCCTGCGGGCTCACCTATGATGCGGATTCGCACACGCCCCTGAACCCCCGACGCCCGCCTGCGGGCCTCGGCCCCTCTCGCCGACCCATAACCCCGGCCTCCGCCTCGCTCGTAATAGAGGCGCCCAGGTAAACTCCTGGATCGACATCGCCTTCACCCATACTAAAGGAGGGAACATACCGATCCGGGCCCCGTCCCACCGCTAACTGGGGGATCAAGGCGTCCCGAAACCCCCGATCCCCGCCTCGGGGACAATCCTCTTCATATGTCCGGCCGCAATGGTAGCACACCATCCATACCGACCGCAACTCGATCCGCCCCACCGGGACGTGGCCGCCAGCCTCTGGGAACCCACGGAACTAGAAACCCTCGTGTTTTTTCCCGAACCGAAGAAGATCGACTCTCCTTCCTTCGCCATCGTACCGCGATCCAGTGCCTTTGCATCCCTCTATCTCTCTCTACGGTCACGGTCAGTCTCCAACGATAGTCCATGTCCAGAAGTGAGTCCCACATCCCGCCTCCGAATGGACAATCTCACCCATCTCAATCTCCGACCTCGCCAGTCCGTGGGCCACATAACTGCCAAGAAAGCGAGCTAACCCGCGTGAACCCCGGGCCACATACTCCATCACGCCGCCTATAGCCCCTACTTCACCAGAACTCTCGAGCCTCGTGATGTCTGGGGCCAGTTGGCCTGAAATACTGGCCCCATGAACAGCCATGGAACTCGCCCATGTCATCGCTTTCAGTCCCTGAGGCCTTCGCCCAGCCTCCACCACGCGGCCTCGCCTGATGGAATGCAAACAGTTCATCCCGGTCAGACGGAGGTAATCTCCATCGCTCCAATATCTTCTCCACCCCAGATAAACCAACGGTTCGCCACCATCTGATCTCCCCTCCCCTACGAACGCAGAGGATGACGGGACCCAAATCCCCGAGGTGACTCCTGACCTCCCTGGGTCCCAACCCGCCCAATTTACGCAAAGGCAGCCACCGCAACCCCACAAATTTCGCAAAGGCTCACCGGTCAAAACTAAAGGGTGCCCGACTAGCACTTCGGACGAATTTACGCCCTTTCGCGACTAGCCATCTACACATGTCAAATGGCAAGTTGAGTTTTAATTTTTTGTACTCCTTTTTTTTTTTTTTAAACCTCATGAATAAAGGTCCATGAACAAGATCCAAACACAACCTCAAACAAAGGTGACCGTGGTCAAATTTGGTCGTAGCACAAGGTGCACACCCAAGGCCCAGCCGCATGAGCCGGGCACTCGACGCAATACTGGGCGCCGTGGCCTGACATGTGCCCCCTCGCGATACAAAATCGTGATCGCGACACCATCACGGGTCGTAAAGACAGCCGCGACGCCGCATACCACTCACCTCAAGGCAAGCAGCCAAGTTGCATCGAAAGGCCGTCAAGGCTGTGACGCGGGGCTGGCCGCTGGACTGCAGTCAGGCGCTGCGTCGGGCGCTGGGCCCCAAAGACGCAGCCGTGGCATGTCGCGCTCGGTGATAGCGCCCTGCCGCGGCTGCCAACTTATCAGACGCGACCAGCTAGAAAATGCGGGCGTGAGCTCCATCCAAATTTCTCCCCGCACGCTTTTTTTTTTTGTCTTCGTTCCACCTAATGTGAAAACCACATGTTCTTTTTTTTTTTCATATCTTTCCAAGAAACCTCGTAAATTTTTTTTCGCTTTTACATACCGTGAAAACCCAACATAAAAAAAAAAAAAATTTCCTCACTATTTTTTTTTATTCCTCCAGTAACCTCTATAAAGCCTACTACTCCTAAGATGCAGTAGCTTGACTCTCCAAACTACTAAAATATATAAACACCTGCTATTCATATTTCAGAATTTGAAAGAGCTTTAATTAAAACTCTTTCTTTCGCAAAAACCTGAATAATCATGTTCCACCAAACGCCTGCTTATGTTCAAAACTGAACTACTATCCAGAAATTCATTTTTTTTTTCGTTTATTTCTGGACCATTCTGCCCAAAATTCCTCAAACAAACCTTTTCTCAAACTAAACCCCTAAGGTTATATTTGTCCTCAACCCTAGTATTCAACATCTTTCCTATATGCCATTCACCAAGCACACAATTTCACACAACACATACAACACATAATCAAGTAACAATCATCAGAATGTACCATGAATGCATGATCTAACCCATGCCCATCGAGTCCTAGGTGATCATTTACCTAATTCACTGATACTAAGTTAAACCAAACTGTGATGCTCTTATACCTTAATGACTACGGGTCAAACCTAAGTCCCTGGGCCCTAGCTTACTGCGGTACCTATGCTCGATACTGCTCGTGACACCCCATTTCCCGGGGTCCCATCACCAACGTCAACCTCGTTAAAAATTCGTGTGTCTCATATCACGAGACCCATACATGAGTAAAACGGTCACATCACTCACAACATACTCACCAAAATATATCCAACTATATTACAATAGTTTCAAGAGTTGTTACATCGAATTTTAATACAAACATGTTTCAATCAGGACATTTCATACATGTTTTACAAAAACATAATCAAAGCCATGTCGACTTTCTTCTCAAAGCTGCTCAATGAGCGTCGCTCTTCCCGAACACTCCCTATACCGAAATAATTTTCCCTCGGCTGCATGCAGCAACTTCCAATAGTCAATTTCCTTACATCGTTACTCCCCACCCACCGCATGTAATGGCAACCAAACATATTCAAGCAAATGCATGATCCTCTATTTGAATATCTACACGCTTAATCACACGTTCCTCGAGTCCTCACCGACTCTTTACACATGCTTATGCCATGTATGAAAATCGTCTTCAACAAAAATATTTGTTTTAATTTCAGGCAACCTCCGATTATAAATACGCTGACAACTGAGGTGAATTTGTTGGGTAACTCTCCGAAACAATTCATGGGCCCCTCCGACGTGAATTGTTGGACGATTTCCCAACACAATTCTTCCGACAACTTTCCAATTAAATTATATTTTAATAATTTTACAAAAGAATTCATTGTTTGGACAACCCTCCGATTTTATTTGTTATGCACTCACACCTACTATTCTAGGGTGCCCTGGTGCATATGAAATGCAATATGTCATTTATACAACACATTAATATATATGTATGTATATATTAACAAAAATTAACACACAACAACACGTTATCCTTTCAAGGCAATAATACCAAAATCTACCACATGGGCCAATAAACAAATGCATGATGCCATCGCATTTATTTTACGTCATACGAATATTATAAACTACACGCAACATAAACAATTCACTGATGGTTATACTACACATAATTTGCAGTAATGTTATTCAATTATCAAGCAAATAACACACAATTGTTGACACAAGTGACCATTTTCAAATCAGCAATCCGAGACTGGCCCAAAATGGGTCCCAAATTTGAAGATTTATCCCAAGTTTCTCAGACCGACTAAATCCGGCTACTCGCCTACCACACCATCCAAACCATTTTAAATGACTCTGTCGGAAAATAAACCAAGCAGGAGACCCTCTACCTCCCTGAGTTTTCGAAACTCCACAAAACCGCAGATCCACAAGCAGCTCTCGCCGCGAGCCAACTGGTCTCTCGTCTCACGGGCTCACTCTGGCCCCATCGCCGAGAAATCTAGAGAGAAGCCACACTCTCTAAAACCTTCTCTTTCTTTTTGTTCCTTTTTCTCTTCTCCTCAAATTCGGCTGTAGAAGCTTCGCCGCTATGACTCGTCTCTCTCATGCCACATGTCAAGACATCATTGCTCGCTGATTTCCTTATCCACTTATCCTCTACTTTCGATTTCCTCCAAATGGGATCACGCCATGTGTCCAACCATCGCCTCACACTCGAAATACGCTTCGATTAACTCGCATTACGACACGCAGACCTATCGAGCCACTCAAACCGGCGCCAAATGTCCCGCACTACCCCTCTGCTCCTCGAAACGTGAAATTTCGAACGTTCCTAATTGACGTGGTAGCTAGATTTCATGAGACGATTCCAACTAAGTCCGGCTTCACGCATCCGAGATCTAGAAAAATTCCGAATTTTGATCTAAATTACCATTTTACCCTTTTTCAAAAAATTTGAATTTTCTCAAGTTTTACACAAGACACCCTACAACTGTGAAAAAAAAACACCCAAATTAACGACCATTAAGAAGCAAACCTAAGAGTGGATCAACCAAGCAAAATAATATAAATTTTATGAGTTAAAGGGGTATTTTTGCCCCTCAACTATTGCCCAGGTGTCAACTTAACCCCTCAACTAATTTTTTTTATCATTTTTATCTCTCAACCATGAGTCAGTTGTCAACTTAGCCCCTTCAACTATTTTTTGTTGTCATTTTTACTTTTGTAGTATTTAAAATTATTAATTTGTACTTTTCATATTAAAAAAGAAAAAATGTAATTTTTCGATGAAATTTGTGTATTTTATGATTACTCGTACTATAATCAAGATATTCATGTTTATTAATACATTTGATTTCTAAAAAATATTTTAAAGTTAAGGAGAAAATGTTTTCTTTAGTGTTTAGTTTCAATAAAGAAAATAAAAGAAAATTAAATTTATGAAATGTATTATATGTTTTTAAATTATTGAATACCTATATAGATAATGTTGTTTTTGGAGATTTATTCCATACCTTCGTCTCAAGGATTTTACTGAAAAGATAACTACTTCAAAAAATAGAGCTTGATGCAGATTTCTGATGAAGTAGGTGAGGTCCTGGTAGACTAAGAGGTAGTTCTGACCAAGGTCGTCCCATAAGCAGGGATGTGACATGAGACGTCCTGGACAAAGTAGAGTAGTTGTGGAAGCTCGTAATTATGTTGTCGAGGCCAAAGAACTCGGGGGAGAAAGTTACCGATGGCCTGCGGATCTATCTTTAGCAAGTGGATAAAGATGAAATCATAGAAGATTCGTCATCTAAGTCACAAACCATAATTAGAAACAATTTAGGATTCTATTCAGGATACTGAAAGTAAATGTAGTTTCCTAATTCTACGGATAACTTAAAGGAAATAACAAAATATAAGGTGGTCGAGTCATACTAGGATAATGATCCAAATGTATCAAGTGACTTTCAAGACTAATAGCAAGGCTATAAATTTGTGGCTTGGAAGTTCAACACTGATTTCGTGAGCCAGGCTTCAAGCTAACAAACAGTTCTGATACGTTTGAGGAAAAGTGAAGCAAGGTGACATCAATGAGCGTATTGCATCGTTAAAAGCCTTTCACCTTGTGTGAAAGATGATGTTCTCGTATTTTCTTCATCTTATATCGATGTAATGTGGGTTATAAGTGCAATGTTGTAGAGAAAGAAACGGAGGGAGTTCATCTTGAAAATTCCACTACGAGTGATTAGTTTCAAGAATGGTCACGGGTGTAGAGGAGTCTTGCATCACATAAGACCAATTGTAAAACCCCATAAAATCAATGGAAATTCTCGATCTCGCGACAACCCCATGGAAGTAGCAGTTGTCGAACAAAGTAAAAGATCAGCGTGCTTTTACTTTATCGCAAATATACTCGTATGCTCTACACACTAAACCCGCTGGGCATTCGAACACACTACACTAAAGTTTAGTCCGAACGAGATCACAATCTGAACATCAAGGACTGTAACCTGGAACACACACCTATATCTATCAATTGGTATAAGACCGAGTCAATCTAAGTTATCAACGAGATCTCGCTGTTTCACCATTTGTGTGTGAATATCAAATGGATCCAAAGAAGAACTAGAGGTCCATAAAGCCCTAAACTTCTTGATAAAGGGAAATCATGTTACTGTAAGATACATATGAGTACTTTCATCAAATCAATAGGAATGTAAGTATGGCACTAGAAACAAGTTGGTCACCCCAACTAAAATTAATGGGGAAACAACGATCGCTTCTTATGTCATGTCAGAACTGTGAAGAAAGAAAAACAACATCAAGAAATTTCACCGCTTCACATTCAATCCAATGTAGTAGAATGACAAGATGTTCGAACTCACGCTCGCGAATTTGAAAAAGTGGGTACTGGACACCCTCCGCCACATTCGAGGGATCAAGATGCATGCATCCAGCATAGAAGAAAGCGACATAACCTTGAAAAGGGGTTCGATATGAGATTCAAACGAAAAGATCATGGAGATCAAGAAAAGATCAGACGTCTTAGAGTTATATCATTCATCATTACAGAAGGGAGTTACTACAAAGGGAAGAAAGGAAGATAGCAAAGTCATTAGATTGTTAGGATCGTCCAGACTTGATAGCAACAACACATGATAATCTAATAGTCCACATCAATAGTACAAAAGAAAGTAAAGGTCAGATAAGAAGTCTTTCCAAGTCAAAAGTTGCAATTCTTAAAACTGTGCAAACTAAAGTCTTTGTCTCAAGAAAGGTAGTCTCGAACTAAAGCAGAAGAACCAAATCCCATGAAGAAAAAATGGAAAGCACTTAGGAGAATATGTCACAAGGTATAAAGAAAGATCCGAAAAGGATTCTTCTAACAAAGACGATCAAAGATGAACAAATAAAGAGTCTCAATGTCTTCCTTCCATGAGAAATATGATCAAAGAAGAATGGTATTCTCGATAGTGATGTTCTCGCACATGACGGGAAAACAAGCACATACTGACCGATCTCGCAACCCTCCAACAGATAAGGTCATCTTGGGGATGGTGCCTAAGGAAGAGTCGTAGGGACGGGATCCTTGATCATTCTAGAGTTGTCAAAGCTTAAGAATGTGCTGCTTGTTGAAGGACTCGTGATGAATCTTATCAATGTGAGTCAACTGTGTGATGAAGAACCATTTCCAGATAATTCACAAAAATAAGTACATAAGACAAAATCAAAAACCATCACATATCATGGAAGGAGAAAGGTCTTCAAACAATTGCTACCTACTAACCAACATCACCTCTTGTATGAACGAAATGCAGCAAAATCAAGAGACATGATACCAATAGTTCGGAGACCCCAACTATAGCAAACTTGAAGACGTCATCATTGGACAAACAATTCGTAATAAAGTAGCAGAACCGAGTCACATAAGTAGCTCCAGCCAACTAAGGGAACATGATAGGCCTCTATACTTCGAGTCCCAACTTAATTCAACAACCAATGTAACGGAATTGCTACATATCTTCCTGGCATGGCAGGCGCTGGCACTAATTTGTAAATAGAGTTTTCAATTAAAAGATATATCTGTAAGCCTGCTCAACAACCCGTCTCCATCTTGAATAGTCCTACCATCATGCTAGAACTCTCATGATGATCATAATAAGGAACAGAGAAACTCATCTCAATCATCACCATAATGAAGGATCAAGATATGGAAGAACAAGACAATAATTTCATTATGAGCAATAAGCATAGCTTGATTAGAAATCGCTTGTCAGGCTGGCCAATAAGCCAATACACATGGAGAAGTATGTGTGAAACACGGTTAGCCAATGTTATTCCCAGCAAACGAGACAAAAGGAATAAAGCAGCGAACTTAAGGTGCACACATCCATCACGGATGAAAATACACTCAAAGGCAGGACGTCCCAAGGAGTCCCAACTACCCACCGTGATAAGCCTAGGAGAATCTGGAAATCTCACCAAGGAGAGATATTACCAGTGAAGATCTCAAATCATCTATGGAATCGAACATCGAGGTATTTTTATTTATTTAAAAGGAAGTGAAGAAAAATTTGGACACTTGGGCGCTCCTTACGAAATGTCACAACTAGGGCCAGAGAGTTACAAATTAAAAGACGATTGTGGAATGACGCTTTCTAGGAGAGTCATAATGCCTCTATTAAATAGGGAACCGTTAGAGACTAAAACCCTAAGGTGACCTTTATAAAAAGGGGAACGAATCAAGTTCATTTACACAATGTCGGTGGCGATCGCTTCATTCTTAAAAAGCGGAGCGCCATCATGTAATGGGTACAAATAAGCTAAAGGAAAGAGGAGAGGCAGGTACAATGAAGCAACGGTGGCAATGCAGTTTAACACGACCACGTGGGTTTGTACTCGATCCGTCGTCGAGCCAAGCGCACAGGGAAGCTAAATACCATGTGGCGACGAAGGCCTTCAACAAACACAAACTAAACTACTAACAGTGTATGAAAGGTTTGACTCTATTACCAAGCCTATCAAAGCAAGAGTACACCTGCTTTTTAGCTAAGATAAGAAACAACCATGTGAGAAAGCAGGTTCATGGCTCACTTCCTCTCATGTGTGGGAGCTCACCGCAAAGAGGACGTAAGACAAAAGAACATTGCCTTTTCTACATATTCTCCCAGGAATCCTCTAAAGGTCTCGAACTTTCATCACAAGATCTTTAACCCTTATCAGTTTTGAAGATCGGTGGATGATTAGATCCGGTAGAACCTGCCCAAAAGATTAAGAAAGAGGTTCTAGCAATAAAGGTAGAACCTTACCAAGACTGGCTCACATGGGCCCTCATTTGATGTGGAACCATCGAGTTCAAGAACACTACAAGACTTATGCCTTATGGCACATCTGAAGAAGACGTTCCTGTGATATACACTACTAGGCAACAACCTCTTAATTCGATCGAGGAGAGTCTAAGCGTGAAAGGTTTGGACCTAGAGTGATATCTCGATCAAGCATCCTTAAAGGCAGTGGTTTCTGACATCGAGCCAAAGACATCTGAAGAAGATTAGCCTATTGGTCTCAGAATTGGTCGACGATACTCTATAGTAGAGATCCCAAAATCACAGCCAAAGCATTGCTGAAAACTGATCGATGAGGGTTCGAACTCATATTGGAACGAATAAGAGAATAAGGGATCCATGTCTTTTTCCGAGTCTCTAGCATCTCCACCTCCTTCCACGAGAAAATTGTCCCTCTTATCAGCCCAAGCTAAGAAAACAACACCTAAGAAGACTGTAGCAAAGAAGCAGAAAGTTCTGACGTCTCCAAAAGTAAGTGCCTCTCCATCCATCTTTCTCAAGTCCTCATCCTATGCAAAGCCAGGCCCTATATCAGCAAAGAGGGACCCTCACAATGGTTGCACCCTTACATAGCAAGAACTTTGCCAACCGGATGTTGGAACTTTGTGTGAGCTCGAATTTTGCTGTGCACCATCAAAGCTGCCTCCCCTTCGTTGCAAATCATCCTCAAATCTCCAAGTGACATGGGGAACCCAAATGGCTCGAACCTTACAAGACATTTGCGGAGCGGACGCCCTTTCACCCTCTCCCAACATCATTAATCACTACTGTGAGTGTGCTAAACATTCTGTGATTATGGGATGAGGTACTTCTCATATTTGATCCAATGGTTCCATAATCACAGAGGAAAGGTCATAACATGGTCAGTATAATTACAACCTTTTCCTCTCATCTCACTCTATATACTATATTTTGCACAAGATCACTATATGCAATCGTCACAATCACCCATCGAACAACTATAACGAAAAGCTTTCACCACCTCGCTTCTTCTCGTATAGGTATGAAGAGAAAATTCACATAGTAAGCTTATGTTTGAACACATATCGATATGCCAAAAACGCAAAGATATTAGAAAGCGCTGGATATCCTTCGCTAATATTGAATCTTTATAAAGCCTAGAATCATCTGCTACCTCCCATCGACGCATGAGGGTCTGAACTGAGATGAGCATTAGCCATAAGCTACATGATGTCCCCTTATGGGAAGAAGATGCCATTATAAGCGGGAAAGATGAAAGGAAAAATTTTCGAGACCATTCCAGAGTTCGGACCAACTGCTGCCTCATTAGGCCAACCTTCCACCTCTATAACGAAGAAGTTCAAACTTCTAAACAGGACCATGAGGTCCCACGAGAACATGCTAGCTCACATTTATGAGCAGTAACAGTTGTTAGAGTTACGGCTATAAGGAATCTAGAAGCAGTAAGAGGAGTTTATTATCTTCATTGAAGAGCTAAAGAAAACCAAGGCTCATGAATCCATATTCTCCCACTTTTGAAGGAGAAGATCTTGAGGGGGAGTACACAGACCCGATACTATCACTGGACCTCACTACAAGTCCAAACTCCGAGCCAAGAACCATGCCTACAACCAAGTTCGATCTGTCATAGAAGACTGAAGCTCCTGCCTTTTAGATCAACATTAGCTAACTAGTCTTCACGCCTTTTCCATCACCAGAAGTGGCTACCACCATTGACCAATCAATGTTCAACCACGATGGTGAGAAAAAGCGGGAGATACATCGCCTTAGATTTGTCATCTTCTCGATCCCCTACACTCTAAGTCTTCAACAAAAAAGGAGTAGAAAGAATGCTAATAGAAGGTAAAATGTATATATATATATATATATATATATATATATATAAATTTTTTTTTAATCCCTTCAAAATTGTGGCATGGCCGTGACATAAAAAAGGGCAAACACGAAAATGAAAATCTTCATCTCAAACGTGTCAAGTGTCACTTGTCTCCCCTCTTCAGTGCATCTTTTTGTCTCATTCTTTAAGAGATAGTTTTGCCGAATACATAGACAAATGGAGAGAATGTTGGGTTTGCGATTGTCCATATCTTCGTCTCAAGGGTTCTACAAGAAGATAACCACTTCAGAGATCGAGCTTGATGAAGATTTGATGAAATAGATTCAGGTCCTCGGGTAGACCGTAAGGTAGTTCGACTATCACCCCATTAACGGCAGTGACGCTGCCAGATACGAGACGCCCCGACTAAAGTTAGAGTGAATGCGGACACATGTAAGTCAACTGTTTTGGAGGCCAAGGAACTTAGGAAGCAAGTTACTAATGGGCATGAGATCTATTTGGCAAGTGGATAAAGATCAAATCATAGAATATTCAATTGTCTAAGCTGTCAAACTGGAATTAGAAACAATTTAGGATTCTATTTTGAAGACGATACTTGAGCAGCAAGTTTCCTAATTTCACAGGATACCTTAAAGGAAATAACATAAAATGTACAGAGGCTGAGTCCTATTAGATAATGACTGCAAACTGTATTAAGACTTCAAAGACCGACACAAGACTATAAATTCGGGCTTCAAGTTCTCAACACTAATTTCGTGGAGTGTGAAACAAAAAAGAACAAGCAGTTCTGACATGTCAAAGGAGGCGAGGTAGATACTTGATCGAGGTATCGTGACGTTAAAAGTCTTTCAATTTCAGGTGAGCATTTACGTTTTATTTTCTAATCTTATATCGACGTAATGTGGGTTACTGAGCGCATAATGTCAGTAGAGAGGGAATGGAGAGAGTTCATTCTAAATTCTGATTACGAAATGACAGTTTCAAAGCACAAGTAGTAAAGAGGTTTCATACTCACATAAGACTAATCAGAACTCAATCAAATCATGAAATCCTCGCATCTGCAAGACAAACTCGCTGACGTAGGTGAAGCCGTCAATCCATGTAAAAGATTGTTTCAGGGTTTTACTTATTGCAAATATACTGGGCATATGCCTCTACATACTGTGATTTACAAGGGGCGTCGAACACACGCACTAAAGTCCAACGGTGATCACAATTCAAAAATCATGATCGCTTAATTTAACACACATTCCATATCTTAAGTATAAATAAATAAAATGATTTAAAAGAAGTGTGTAAAATAAAGGCTGTTGAGTTTAAATATGCTTTATTTATTTTTATTTCTTTCGCCTAACTTTATATGAAAAGGAAAAAATTATTGGTTTTAAATACTACAAAATGACAAAAAAAAAGATTAGTTGAGGGGCTAAATTGATACTTGAGTAATAGTAAAGGGACAAATTTGACAAAAAAAAATTAGTTGAGGGGCTAAGTTGATAACAGTGCTATAATTGAGGGGCAAATATAACCTTTAACCCTAAATTTTATTGTATGAATATATATTTCATATTTTAATATATTCTATTAGTCTATTTTCAAGTTTTAAATACTAAGTAAATGTAATTCAAATCTTTTGTATAGTCTTCTTTTCCTCACTTTCTTATAGCCACTCATCTTTCTTAAGCAAGAAGGGATGATTTTTTGTAATTATCGACCTCAAATGACTCATTTACATATTTTTATATGAATATATTTCTTAATAATGTGATTATTTCAATATGGGTTTTATTTTATTTTTGTGATTTTGTCTATTGGATTTGGTTTTGTGTCATCATTCTTTGCTTGATATTTTCGTTTTTCATATCTTATCAAAGTGAATGCTTTATTTGTGATAGAAAGGACAAGATCTGACAAAACATATTCGATTAGACAAAGATAACAAATTATATTATGATCGCCAATATGTCATAGAAGTGGTCATATGTATTCTAAATCATTACATTATTATCAATTTTGTAGGCTTTGAGCCATTTGTTATGCTAATAACTCAGAATCAGAAGCCACAGTGTGATTCTAAATCACTATATTATTATCAAATTTGCTGCACAGCCATTTATTATGCTTAATAATTTCAAAGGCTACTATATTTTTTATGATTTTTAGTGATTTGGTAAATGTTTTTATACCGATGTATTCTTAGTTTGAATAAATAAATTATTTTATTTAAAAAAAAGAAAATAACAAAGTAAATTTTTTATATGAGCCAAAAAAAAGAAAAAGAAAAAAAAAAGAAAAAGAAAAAGAAAAAGAAAAAGAAAAAGAAAGGTGTGGGTGATTAATTAAGAGGAGAAGCTCCAATTAACTCAGTGGAATCAAGCAACCAAACGCGTCCAGTATATCCAAACGCCCGCGCTCTCCCAACTTTCCCCCTCTCCATTTCTTCATACTCCGATTTCTCGGTCTCGATGGTGCTTCTTCTACCTTCTCCTTCCAAATTCTCTTTTATAATCTCCAACATTTTGACTCTATCTAGCTCTATTCTCCAAATTCTTCATGAAGCGCGATTTCACAGAAATATCCGACGAGGAGTGGGAAAACCACTCCTTCAAGCTCTCCCGAGGCCTTAAAAAGTCTGAAGGAGCACCTCCGCCCATCGAGTCCTTCTCCTACCGGCCGGATAATCCACAGGCTTCGCTGGAGGATATTTCCGATGGGAGCAGTGACGATTGCGTTGGAAATCATGAGGACTTCGCCCTGAGGACGACGACGCCGAGGTAGTGGCGGCGCCGGTGAGTAGAGGTCGGAGGTTTGTGGTGGACGAGGATAGCGACGAGGATTTTGCAGAGGTAGTGGAGGTGAAGTCGGGGACGGAGGAGGAGGAGGAGGAGGAGGTAGAGTAGAGAGATGCTGTTGCAAGGCTTTGCAGAAGGAAGATATCGGTGGAGCTCAGGCGAGAGCTTTACGGTTCTTCGGTGATCCATCAGACCGCTACGAAGTGGAGCCCTCTATGAGATTTGTGACTCAGGTGCTTTTTTCTCTTCTATCTTCTGTTTGATTTGCATTTTTTCAAGTATAAAATGAAATATGTATAGTTTTGTTTTTGTTTAGCGTATTTTATTTTGTTAAATTTAGAAGAGGACAGAAATCCAGCCTCAATTTCCTTTTTTTTGTTCCTTATAAGCCTGCACTTTGTCAGTTACAAAAGCCAGTCGCCTCTAATTTTGGTGTGAGAAGTTGGCTTTGCTTTAGTTCTACATGATTTTGTTAACTTAAATGAGTGAAGTGAATGATCAAATTTGAGATTCAAGATCTTATTTTTCTTTCTTATTTTCTGTCAGCTAACAAATGGATGGGATTTTCATTATTTTATTATGGGTATAGGCTTTATTGGCTTTATGTCATGTTGATTCAGGATGATATTGATGTGGCTTGTGGGGAAGAGGATTCTGATTCAAACTGTCTCAAAAAACCATATCAATTTAGTGTATTTTAACTTTTCTCCCTGTTGCATTCAATGTATGGTAGATATATTTCTTCTAATTTTATGGCTGTCATCTTTCCCAATTGGTCATCAAAGTATAACATACAAGCTAAAGCTTGAAATGAATATTTGGTTGATTCACTGGTCAAGAAGAAAATCTATCATTCTTGGGAAATGCATGAGTTATCTGTAATATTTTTCTTCTCAGAACGAATTGAGGCAGATTGTTTTAATCAAGTACCACAAGAAAGACTCTGAAACCTGACAGCATCTCATCAATCTTAATCTTGTGCCTTTCTGATGTTGAAATGTCCAATGCCAACCTGTTCCAGAAAACTGGTGATCACATTTTTCAGATGGTTGAGAACTTTAAAGTCTGTTATAAAAGTCCTCCAGCTTCTTCTTAGTTATTCCTGTCAAACCCATGCAATATTTATGGACCAATAAGTTAAGAGCCGCAGGAAGAACTAGGTTGAAGTTACTTGTTGGCTTCTCATGCAACATACTGTAATGATTAACCCTTATAGAAAATATAGAAATTTCAGAAGCACTGATAAACACACTTGGGAACTAATGGAACAGCTGATGGTGCTGTAAAAGTATTTGGCACTCATCTTCATAAGATTTGAACTGGTTTTTGTGCTTGAGTGGAAATATGGCAGTTCCCACAATTTAGACCAAAGCAAGCAGGGGCCATATAGTTGATCGTGCGCTGCCTTGTTGTTACTGTTGGGAGGTCTTCTATTTCTCGGACCACAGGAGAGGTCAACGTTGGATATAGTCCACATGATATGATAATCTATTATTTGATTACATTTATAATCAGACTATGAATGAAACTCAAAATCTTCCATGATGCAGTTTTATTTCATCTTTCTAATACCTGTATTATTTCCTTGGGATCCAGTCTGAAGACGATCTTCCTGTTTCAATCACAATGCCAATCCATGAAGGTTTAGGTAGAGTGGTTACAAACAACATTGCAAAGAAATCCATATTTAACGTTGAGTTGATTTCACAAGTGGTTTCAATGTCTTGACTCACAAATGATATGGAAATAATCCGTGACTGGTCCAGTAATAGTGAAGTGAGATTTTTTAATGTCCAAAACTTAGTTTCAATGGAGATCAGCCAAGAATCTCTTCAAAAGTCTTTTGTCATAAAAAAGAATTCTTCTAAAAATGTTTTAAGATTATTTCATAATGATTCTTGATTCGATAAAAAAAACTGTTAAAAGAATACAAATACGCAAAGATCTTCACTTCTTTTGTGCGTGGTAATGTTTGTTAATTAGACTATTACTGTTGAATCTCACAGAGAATATTGTTAAGAAAGGCAATGCTTTAAAACTAAGATATACAAACAGTGGTTATTATTTTCTGTCGATTTGTCCTAAAAATGATAGGTCCAAAAGGTCTACTCTAGATAAGATCTTTATTATTTAACTTTATTCTTTAACTGATTTACAATATACAAATTCTTTATAGTTCTTTGAATAAGTATAAAAAGTGCTTGTTCTTGAAAAGGTTGGCCATAGGGATGTATTTGTTTTTATATTATTATTATTCAAGTTTTTGGAGTTCTTGAGGCCTGGCTAAAGTGGTAAAGGGTTGGTGTGGGGTTACAGGAGGCTCCAGGTTTGAATCCCAATGGGGACAAAAAAAATGACAAAAGGGAAAAAGTACTTACCTATCAAAAAAAAAGTTCTTGGGGTTGTTGAGGAGGAATTATTGAACTTCTGGGTAGATTCTTGGGTGACTTGTGTATAACATATGTATGAATGTTGCCTTAGTTACTTCGACTTATCAATGTGCACCCCTAAGTTGTTATCGAATGTCCTAACTAATAGGTTAAGGAATTGTGAATATTTTTTTTTTGATGGGCAAACAGAAAAAGGAGAAAAATTCACTAAAATGGGCGAACCCAAACAGCATACAGGCAAGATATTAAGCCCCAACAAACAACCCCTCCCAAAAAAAAAAAAAAAAGAGGGCAACAGGGAGAAAGAGAGAACTGTACCAGCCCCTATACAACGTCCAACATGCTTAAAACTCACTAATATCAGAACCCTGATAATCCGATAACACTCGGCCCAGTGGCCACTGCATAAACAAAGAATTCCTCTATCTTGGTTAAGGAATTGTGAATAATGTAATTCCTTCTATGCAAAAGGCAATGTTACTATTATTATTTTCAAATAGAAAATCATGTGTGATTTTCAAGGGGGCATTTCTACGGGTCTTCCCTAAGCCTGGCCAAGGGGCTTTTATTTCATCGAAGGGCTCTTGTGGGAAAAATAGGTCAAGATTAGGAAATAAGTGTTCCCTTTGCATTTTTCGATGATTCGAAGGAAAGAAAATGTATAGCTTAGTGGATGGACTTTAGTCGATAAAATATTCTTTGTTTCTAATTTGTGGAGTTGAAATAGCTTGTACACAGTGAAGGTCCTCTTTACTTATAGGTTTTTCGAGTGGGTGGCCTCAAATCGAGGATTGTCAGTCTTTTTTCGTTTCATTCGTCCTCTCACGCCAGGTAATTATGTATACTTGTAGCCTATTGGCTCGCTTATCTATCAAAAAGAAAAAAAAAAAAGAAGAAAATCACAGGATTCTTATCGCTAATGATGTGTCAGTGTGATGTCTCAAAGGTGGTCAGTTCGGGGGCAATTTGCATTAGGAGTGGAGAAGGAAGATGGTCATACATCGTGTTGGGCTTGAATGCTTGAAATGTACTTATGAAGTGGATCGAATTGAGATAAATGGAAGAGGTAAATTTACTCAGATGTCTTTGTTATAATTTTGGATCCTACTTCGGGAGTGGTTAGGCAAAGTGGTTCATTGCATCATCTTGTTTTGTTGACGCGGATGACCTTATCCGCTTTAAGTTAAATCAGAGAAGGAATATTTCGAGAAGTAAAGGTTGTTCAATCAAAAGCAAGAAGAACCTATTTAGGGTGGATAGTCGCTTTCAAAGAAGCTTTTCGCAAAGCCATGAGATATTTATCATTACATGTTTGTTCCAATTCTTTTTTTTTTTCGTCAGGTTCATATAAGCGTGTTCTAATTCACAAATGTCCCGCAGCGTCGGTGTTTAGTCGCCTAATTATCCGAGGAGTCCTCTGCGTTCATACATCGCATGTGACTTGCGATTAATTGAACCAAGTGAGTGGAATTTGATCGGGAAGTTGAAGAGGTCGAATTTCAGAAGGTGCTAATGTCGGGGGAAGTGGATGGCCTTCTCTAGGATTTCTTTAATCTAAGGTGGCTTGTGACATGGCCGTAAAGGATAAGAAAATACCTGGAGGTCAAAGAGTCTCCTTTTCTAGTGGAGTTTCACGTTCTCGAACTGCAGAATACTTTACTAGCCTCTCAAAGTTCTTTGTCTCTTTCCAACTCTAGGTTCTTAATACATCTCTATTCTAGATATTAGAAAAAAAGGTTCACCATTCCTATGGATAAGTACTTAAAGGACCTGTGAAGAGAGAAAAATAGAGAATTCCTAATTTTATTATTTCCTCAGAATAATGAATCTCTATCTCTACATTACATATGACTTATATATATGCACTCACAATACAAGAAGACAACAAAGGAAAGACTGTACAATATCTAATCCCTGCTCGAGCATATACGCTACGCACCTGCTCAAGAACGTATTTAATCCCTGCGACCCTCGAGAGATTTAGTAAAAATGTCTCGCTTAGTCGATCATTCAATCGACAAAACTAAGAAATTTGATATCCGACGCGATCTTCTCTCTGTAACGGCGGCAATAACTCACGTGTTCGTCCCTTCACAAGACCTGACGACGCACATGCAGCTGTTCAAGCCATCACAAACGAGCTTCATCCGTCTCACCCTTCCTTAAACTTCAACCCTTGAGAAGGTGTCTCAAATTCCATATGAGTTCACATGTTGCCAAGGCCATACCGACACTTACTCAAATGGCAGATTCAAATTTCCACTACATGTCGCTTTTACTTCCAGGATAATAGGTTACCACCAATTGAAAACACAAGACCCTGGCGGAACGCGTCTCCATTCGGGTGAGCCAAATCTAATCCGTGATCCTGTGTAACCAATAACCCTGGGCGACTCCCATTCTCGCACACAACACACCTCGACCCTGGCCAGACTTTAATATATCAAGAACGCTTGACATAAAGATCCCAATGGCTATCACACGGTGATCGTAGGAATCGACTAACAACACTTACCCTGAAATAAATGTCCGCCGAGAACGGTGAGATAATTCCGCCACTACCAGCCAGCCGATATCCGCGTGATCCAAAGACTTCCTGCCCCGTACAAGTCATTGTGATCCATGTGAGCGCCAACCGCCAAGGCCTAACATAAACGGCTTCTTCCTAAAGATGTCTAAAGCATACTTCCGCTGAGAGGACTACACCAGATCCTGGATTGAAGCATTCCCACTCCCAAAAAGTACTAGTTTCCCTAAGTCTTAGGCTCAGCTCGAATAAAAGATGTCGTTACTTCGAATACTATCCCGATCATCGCTCAGAATGACGATGCTCACCACATAAACAACCGTATAAATACACCTGCTCGAAGAGTTATGATGATAAAACCGAATGGTCTCTGGTCAGACGCGAAGCATGCCAAATTCTCAACAACAAACTAAACGCCTAAACCATGCTCGAGGAGACGTCAAGCCATATGTGAGCACAACTCGCAGACACTAAACTGACTTCGAAAGAATAAAACGGTTGGCCAAGCCCATAAACTTCCTCACGAGATCACTCATGAAGGAAAGCCATTTTTAATATCCAACTCGAAAAGCGTTTGAACACATACAGCCCATGGAGAGGCGCATCGACGTAAGCAATCTTTGAATAATGTGGGAGAAGGTGTCACCATAATCGTAACTATAAACCCTGAGACCCTTTGAAGAACTGCCGCCTGGGCGCATCAACGTTCATCACGGCATCAACCTTGTAGACCCAACGACAACTAATCGGGAAACTTACCAACCGGCAAAACAACTGCATCCCAAGTGCTGGAGTGTGAGCAAATATTTCCCATCTACCATTGCCCGTCGCCACTCGATGGGTGGCGCCTACGGGTGTTCTTAGGAAGAGAAACAAAGGGAAATAGTAGAAACAAATGCAGAGTAGGTGTGGAAGATAATCTGGGAGGTAACTCAAAATTAAATAGGATGAGGATTGCTAGTGTGGAGTTTTATTTACCTTCCAAGATAATAAGGTCATCGCGAATGTGCGTAGCCTGGTGAGAATATGAGAGGAAGTGAGTCAACCTGGCCTCAAAGCAGAAGGGAAAGGAACAATCGCATGGACGGCGACAGATAGACCCGGGCGGGGACTAGAAGTGATGGGATCACCAAAGCCAGGCGAGGAGATGATAGGAAGGGGTAAGACTTCAACAATTTTGGAAGAGACCTCTGAGGAGGAGAAGAAGAAGGGGGAGTCCCCTCTAAGAAGGTGACACCACTGAGAAAGTATCGAAGGAGTCCAGGGAAACAATAAACGATAACCCTTCTCCAAGCTCTGGAGCAGCCGGTAGATGTATTTCGCGGCTTCGTCAAAGTCGTCTTGTCCCTGGAGTGAGTTAAGGAACAAAGGCAACAACCAAAAACACGTATGGCGGTTAGAAATAAAGAGGTTGGTCAGGGAAAAGAAGTGAATGAGGAATCTGAGCATGTAATACAGATGAGGGCATACGATTAATCAAATAACAAGCTGTAAGGACAGCGTCTCCCCAAAAACGAAAAGGAACATGATAGTGGAGAAGGAGAGTACGAGCTGTCTCAATAAGATGACGATTTTTACGTTCAGCTACCCCATTTTGTTGAGGAGTATGAGCACAAGAAGACTGATGAAGGATCCCATGTTGGGACATAAATGAAATAAAGGGTGTAGAAAAATATTCTTACTACTTACCACAGAATACACTAATAGAAATATTGAACTGTAGATTTCAAAGATATACTTCGAAAAATAGAAAATAACCTCAAATTTCGAGTTTTCTCATTAAAAACAACCAAGCACATCGAGAATAGTCATCAATGAAAGTGACAAAATACCGAAGCCTAAAGTGTATCGCAAACCGACAAGGACCCCAAACATCGCAGGACAAGGTCAAAAGGAGATACAGCCTGGACATGCAAACGCCGCGGAACGACACGAGTATGTTTCCTAGTTCTACAAAGACTCACACGCAAATAATGTAGTGCCTCAAAAAACGAGGGACCATCTTCTGAACTTAGAAAGACTAGGAGGGCCTGCATCGACCGTGGATGCTGAGGCGGAGCATCGTTGAAACGCAAACCAGGAGATGATTGCAGGCGAGGTGATAGAGGCCCCCGTGGACTCACGTCCGATGCCAATCGCTCTTCCCCAGATCTGCCCCGTAAGGTCACCATCAAAATAATGAATGGCTAAGAAAGTGATTTGTTGATTTTACCGATTAAATAAGACAGCGGACACTCGTGAGCATAAAGGACAGAGGTGAGAGTAGTGGAAGGAGAGGATGAGCTAAACCAATACTTTCTGAAAGCCGCGCTTGAGAACCATTAGCTGGAAGGTAATGTGAGGTAAAGAGTGTAAGATAACAGAAAAGATCTTTACACTGTAAATGGATCTAAGCACCCGAGTCTAGGAATCCATGGTCCAAGAGAAGATGTATGGGAGTAAGGTGAGGCATTTCACTTGGCCCGGGGCAAATGTGAGGCAATGAGACCCTGTGACTGCACAAGGTGATAGCGAATACAGGCATCAAGCACGACTGCCGTTGGAGGAATAGTTCCAGATGTGTGTGGAGCTCAAAGTCCCGCGACCGAGAATTAGAATCGTAAGATCGCCACGTGGTGCAAAGGCGGGAGACGTCCATGCAACTGATAACAACGATCACGGGTGTGGCTAAGCTTATTGCAATAGGAGCAATGAGGACGTTGTCCTCACCTCTGCACCCTTCTCTCTCACTGCCCTTCCCGAAGGTTAGATGAGAAACTAAACAAGAATCTAAAGGGCTATCGATGGCAGTCTCGGTGGAGGAGATAATGAGGGAGGTAAGGCAAACACATCATCCAAGGATCTGACTGATGGATCATGCAAACTGATCTCTGAGGGTCTCAAGATCCACGAGGCCACTGAGAGAGTAAGACCAAAAGAACTTGTCAACCCGCGCTGTTGGTTCCAACGCCACTAGTGAAAATGTCGTGAACCTCCTTGCAGAGGCACCGCCATAACAGATAGATCCATGTCTGTCAGCGGATATTAACAGCGTAAGCCACCTTATGTACTGGAGCATTGGCCCGTGGCATGGGCTTTGGCTCGATTCCAAAACTTAGAACATGTCTTGTAGTTCGAAGATGAAGCAAAATTTTTGACTGAACCCACCGCCATAATACGCCATGAGTACAGCATCTATTTTCTTCCAAAGGTAATCTTGTCAACACCGGTATATCATCCTCCTGGGTAATAAGATGGATCCTCATGAACCCCGTCCCATGAACCGTAGTTCCACAGGTTTAATTGTAGATAATTCTCACTACCAATCAATTCTTCATGTGATAAGGGATCCAGAGATAAATGCATGGAAATAGAATTTTTAGCTGCCATATCCACCAACTGGAGATCGAATCCACGTTTTGATCAAGAGAGCCCTACAGGGGGCGAATCACGGCCAGGAGCTCGAAGATTAAAGAGAATACGATCGAAGATGAACTGGCCAAATCAAGATGAACTAAGCCGCATCAAGAAGAACTAAGCGATCGCGCGGCAAAAAGGGCAACCGCAGAAGGAGTGCCTTAATGGACCACCTGAGGGCGAACACTGGGTGACGGCGCCGACGAATTCGCGACCGTGGAGGCGCTGGCCACCGAGAAGGATCCACGCGCCATTATCGCGATCACGCGCCGGGCGCTGCGATCTGGCGAGGTCAGCCAGAAGACATCGCCGGACGGGCGCTGGAAGCCGGTCGGGCGGTACAACGCGCGTAGATCGCCTTCCGCGCTAAATATGTGGTTTTCGGCCGAGAAAGAGCTTCCTGAAGTCGCCACAAAGGACGCCGCGCCGCGCGGTAGAAGGAGATCCGGCGGCGGAGAAGGAGATCCGGCGGCGGAGAAGGAGATCGGAATGAAACACGATCACTTAAAAATAGGTTTTCTCTCGCCTGAGACCATGTAGAGATAACAGAGAATTCCTAATTTTATTATTTCTCATTAATGGAATCTCTATCTCTGTTATCATACATTACCTTATATATAGTGGACTCACAAATACAAGAAGACAATAAAGGAAAAGACTGTACAATATCTAACAGGACCTTTACATGATGTCCCATGGGTTAGTGTTAAAAGGAGTTCAATTATTTTTTTTGTTGATTGTGAGGCAGTTTTCTTCTTGACATGTTCATTCTCTTCTAATAAAACCATTATGTATTATTTTTCAAGCCTCTTGGCTCGATTAATTATATGTAATGGTTTTATTAGAAGACAATGACCTTAGGGAAGAAAACTCCGCTCACACAAAAAATAAATGAACCTTAACATACCCATCTATATAGTTTACTTTAAAGACACCCATCGTTATCTCATGTCTTTGTTTTGATTCCTAGTGCATCAATATTTAGATTGGAGAGAACAGAGGATTTCTTAGAGAGGAGGATTTTGATAGAAGACCTAACTTAGTCATTTTGGTCTCCATATTGTTTTGACAAGCAGAACAAAGGATGCTGGGGTGAGAATTGGCAACTATGAATAGAGCACCCATGAAAGGAGTTGG
Source organism: Tetrastigma voinierianum (assembly GCA_016808115.1). Taxonomy (NCBI): domain Eukaryota; kingdom Viridiplantae; phylum Streptophyta; class Magnoliopsida; order Vitales; family Vitaceae; genus Tetrastigma; species Tetrastigma voinierianum. The sequence goes on from JAEQBH010009272.1 coordinate 69,784, forward strand.
TGTTTTGGCAAAGAGATGGGCTTTGTGGCATAGTGATAATGCTAGGTATGGGGTTACAGGTGATGGTGCTCTGCATAGCTAGAGGAGCATGAGCCTGGGTTTGGAAAAAGCCATAAAGATGATCTGAATGTAAAAGCAGCAAGGTGCTTGTAGTGTGAAATGAAGGAGGGGGTGAGATTTTGCTGGATTGTGGTGTGGTGATGAACAACTAAGAGACGTTTTCCCTTGTTATATGCATTGGCTACTTCAAAGGAGGTGTGGTGGTCGTGATTGAAAATTCACCTGGAGAATATGTTGGTGCCTTCTTGTTCTCAGAGAAGTCTTAATGATTGGAGGTGAAAGAGATGAGAGATCTTATCATGCTGTAAGGGAGAGGTATTCGATGCGGGGACACGATGATGTGTGGGGACAAAAGAAGGCATTTTCTCTATTGCCAAAGCTTGTATAAAGAAGTTGGTTCAGATTCATAAAAAAAGGAGTTGGAGCTTGAGGAGGCTGATGGAATCTCTTCAAGAAATTAAAGCCTTGTGCTCTCCCAAAAGTGGAGTTTTTGTCAAAGGCATCTTGGCGTAAATTTAACCCTAGACATTTTCCAAAAGAGGGGCAGAGCGATGGCGAATAGATGTTATCTTTGTGGGGAGAAGTAAGAATCTTGTGATCATCTTCTTCTTCATTGTACAAAGACAATAAAGGTTTGCAACTTCGCTCATGGGTAGTCAGTGCTCCTCTCCACCGTGGAAAGAGGTGTTATGAGTCGGAATTGGTCTTTTGTAAAAGATAAGGTGTGGCGAACTGCACTACAGGTCTTTCAGAAGGATGTGGCGTGGAAAGGAATGGAAGGGCTTTTGAAAACATGGAAAATGCTGTCTATAGGATTAAATTCATTTTTTTATAATCTGGGTGTGGTCTTTAGTATTCATGAGTCATGGTCCTCTTCTTTGTAGATTTTAGATTATTAGGACACCTTGAGGGCTTCTTCCTTCTTTCTTTGTTTTTTTTGTTTTTTTTTGTTTTTTTTTGTTTTTTTTTTGTAAGGGGTTTGCACCTGTTTTATACCCCTTGTATATTTCCTGGGTGGTGCTTTGGCACTTTTTCATTTCTCTCTTATACATCTTTATTTATTAAAAAAAAAAAATAATCAAGCCTCTTGGAAAGTGCTTTAGTGGTTTACTTTGGAGAGGGTGACCATTGGGTACATGGTAGTCTGAAGTGGGGGTGGCCAAGGTCTTTAAATGTTTGAAATGCATTGTTCAAAGTATTAATTTCATATAATAAGACCTAGGAATTAATGGTATGGATTTAGAATATCTTGCAAGTAGTTGTTTGATTTTATTTTGTAACATGTGTGATAAAACTACATGGAATAATAGTTTGCTACAAATTAAGTGGATTTCAGAAGATGGTGATGCTTGTGTTCTTCACAAGATGGTGATGCTTGAACTCTCTCAACTGTGAGAAATCATTCGTAGATTAAAGTATTCTCTAGAAGATTATGTTGTGGATTCTTTTTAATCAAATAATTAATATAGCTGGGATATAGGGGTTTGTCCATTTATATGAAGGCAAGTTAGTTGATCCGATATACACCATGAACTTTTGGGATTTTTTTCTCTTTTCTTTTTTATGTTCACTAATATCATAATATAATGAACTTGATTGTTCTGATATATTTAGGTGGAGGGCCTTTTACTTCCTCAAGAACATGCAATAATAAGGAAAAAACATTTCTTTCAAGTATGCAAGGTGTTGAACTCTTGAATGAAATGACATCCCCTTGCAAAATGACTCCTGGTCCAACCTACTTTAGAAACCCTTTTCTCTACTTTGAAGGACATAAAGAAGCATTCACACTAAATCTATCTCCCAACTATTAAAAGCTCTAACACAATTATTCCAGCCTCCTTGCCAGCAAAGCAGCCACAGTGGTGAGTTTATCAACAGCTACCTAAAAAAGGGAGGGGAAGGATTGGCTGAGGGTTGAGGGCCTGCACCAAAAATCCGTCCAAAATCAAACTCCGGTGCCATTTCCAATCCTAAATTTCCAGTTATCTTTTGCCCAAGAAGCTTCTTTAAGGATTTCCTTCCACAAACCCACCCCAAAAGGTCCCCGGGAATCTTTGGCCCACCAACCAAGATCATCTTTACCTAATTTAGAACAATATGTTAGTCCAGCTTTACGGCCCTAAGTTCCATGGACTGGCTCTGGGTCCTAAGTTTCATGGACCAACTCCTGGGCCCTTGGTTCATAACCACGATTCTCATAACCATGATGTCAATAGATCAATCGATCTGTCTATTCTATGTTGGAAGGGAATTTATCACAGTTTATTTTTATGTTGGACTTCTTCACTGTATTCTCAAATTTGTTACTGTATTAGCTTTATGTTCGATGTTGGAATGGAATTTCTCGCTGTATATTCAAATTTGTATTTGTACGATGCTTCTTTTAAATACTTGGACTCGTTATTTTTTTTTACTGCATGTGGATTAGAATTTTGGATCAGATTTGTCGATATAAAATTGCTTGATAAATATTTATGGAATATATTTGGTAATATACAGTGCATACAATGAACATTTTGCTGTATGTCCAACTTTAAGGGATTTTTTATAAAGTTGGAGTAAATGTTAGTTGAATATCCATGCACCCAGGGTCCTGTATGCCTGGGTTTTGAGTTGGCTGTGTGCCTTGGTGTCTTTCCCTAATTGGCAGCCTGAATAATATAAATGTAATTTTTTTGATCATGAAGTTGTTTATCTCCCTGCCCATATGGTACCTTTAGATGCATGCACCTTCTCCACCTTAAAATTTCTAGATGACACCCAGCCATCTTTGATACTCTAGACTATATGCATCACCATGGCCTACTGTGCTACTTCTGTTTGATCATCATCAGTAGCATTGCCATCTTTGTTCCCATCCCTGACATCATCATTGGTAGAACTAGAGAGTATATGCTGGTGGGGGCCAGACTATGGAGTGACATGTTCTTAAATCTTAACCCTGAACATTTGCTGCTTTGTTTAACTAGATATATTCATCATCAAGCAGTCATGCTACTCTCTTTACCTCTTCTCAAGCTTATTATCATCCTTAAACGTAAAATACATATCATCATCCCTTTTTTGCTAGCTTTTATTTTTATTATTTATTAGTTATCCAGTTTAAGCAGTTTTTTGAAAGCAAAATCACATATCGAGTGCACAAACTAGCTCCATAATTGAGCCGCCAAATTAAGGTGGCCGTGCAGAATTACTTAATAGAATTGTTAAAAGACATGATATTCATTTTAAAACCCAAATCCTATATGCTTGAGCTTTTAGGAGAGTTAGTCATTAAACATGGTATCAGAGCTTGGTTTGGTATGAGGTCCTAGTTTTGAGACCTCTCTGTGCAATTTATTCCCTATTTGTTGATTTGAAAGTCCCTTTAGAGGAGTCATTTTGAGCTGTTTGACTCTACGTATGGGTATGGGGCCGCACGTGATGGCGGGTTTTAAAAGGCATGATATTCAAATTAAAACCCAAACTCTACAAGCTTGACCTTTTACGTGAGTTGGTCGTTGAACAAGAATCATCTACTTTGTTCATTTAAATATGATGTAAATTTTGCTATGTATAATGTTTAATTTCATAATGCATTATCAGGAAGATCAGTTCGGTATATTTGCTTGGTAACCCTTCCCAATACACCTCTTATGTCCATGAATATATATTTAACAAGCCAGTCTGGTCAAACATCACATTCATCATATAAATTATATTTTTTTTGATAGGTAATATTTATTTCCCCTAGCTGTTACAAGGGATCGGACCTGGAACCTTCCCCATCAGGCCATCCTCACCACAATCCTTTGCCACCTAGCCAGGCCTCAAAGGCAAGTGTACCATAACAATTGTGAGATCATCCTTAATCATTTATATGACCATGAATATAATTTAGTATACGCGCAAACCTTTTTCATTTGATTGTTAACACAAATTCTGTTGCTTGCAATTTGTATTACATAATGCATCACTATGAGTATCAGTTTTCTTAACTTGTTCAGGTTAGCATTTTAATTACATAGTAATTGGTTAAGTCTGTTTAAAGATTGAATAAACAAAATAAACTATAAAATCACACTCAACCATTTATTACTATGATATGCTTCATTTGTTTCCCTTCCTTGTTTGTCCAATCTGGCTGCAATCAGCAAATAACTTCTTTCCCACCCTTGCCTTATCACAGGATACTCAGAGAAGTTATGACTAGTACTGGAAGGTCTGGTTCAGAACTTATGCTGCCACATTATATGTCATAGCAAGTTAAAAACCTGAAATAATAAAAAATAAGTGTCTTGACTAAATAAACTCAACTTCTTTTGTATGCCGACAACACTCTTTCTCTTTGGTGAAGCCAAAGATCAACTGGTATTCCTGTGTTGGACTTTGATGTGGTTTGAAGCCATTTTGGGGTTGAGAATAAATCCGAATAAGAGTGAAATCATCCCATATGGACAGAGTTGATAATATGGAGGAGTTGGCCTTTGAGCTAGGATGTAGGGTTGGATCTCTCCTTGCTTCGTATTTGGGCCTCCCTCTAGGGGCTCCTCACAAATTCTATTGAGGAAAGATTACAAGAGAGGTTGGCGTCTTGGAAGAGGCAATATATCTCGAAGGGCAGGAGGTTGCCTTTGATTTGGAGCACCTTGTCCAGCTCACCCATTTATTATTTCTCTTTTTTCGGATGCCTAAAATGGTTTGTTCTAGATTGGAGATGATTCAAAGAGAGTTCCTGTGGGGTGGGGGCAACCTTGAGAAAAAACCTTACCTAGTCAACCGGGCCATTGAGTACAAAGAAGAAGAAAGGGGGATTAGGAGTGAGATGCTTTTCCAATCTGAATGAGGCATTACTTAGCAAGTGGAGCTAGCGGTTTGCTAATGAGAGGGAATCCCTTTGGAGAATGGTAATCAACAGTAAATTTGGAGTGGATTTAGGGGGCTGGTGCACATGTGACATTAGGGGAGGCTTTGATCCTGGTTTATGGAAAGTAATTAGAAAAGAATGGATGACTTTTTTTTCATAATGCGATGTTCTCTTTAGGGGATGGCAGAAGAGTAAGTTTTTGGAAGGATATTTGATGTGGAGAAGAGGCTTTGTGCAGTGCCTTCCCCACTCTTTTTAATCTGGCAGCTCAAAGATTTTAGAGTGGCAGATGTACTTGGGATAGCATTAGGGAGAGAAGAGGGTTCTGTGCTTTTTAAGGCCTCTTAATGATTGGGAGGTGGAGGTAGAAAGGTTCCTTCAAACCCTTTGAAACAAGAAAGTCATCCCCCACCAGGAAGACAAGCTCCTTCTGAAAGACAACAAGTCCAGATGTTTTTCTATGAAGCTCATATAGGGTGCTAGATCAGACCCCCTCAGTTGCCTCCTTTTCTACAATAATCTAGAATCCAAAGAAATTTCGCTTGTTGGGTTTTTTCGCTTGGGAAGCTTCTTGGGGCGAGGTGCTAATGTTGGACTAGCTTAAACGCAGGTTAAGAGCTCTTGCCAATGGCAATAGGTTTTATTTATGTGAAGAAGAGGAGGAGACAGTTGAGCATCTTTTAGTGCATTGTCGAAGTGCCAGGTTACTTTGGGAGCTTAATTTGGCTATAGTTGGCACAAGTTGGGTCTTCCCTTTCACTGTTCACTAGACTCTCCTCTCTTGGCAAGGTGCTTCAGTGAGTAAAAACACAAAAATTTGGTTGGGAGCTCCACTCTGCATTTTCTGAACTTTATGGCGTGAAAGGAATAGGGTGACATTTGAAAATGAAGTTTCCTTCGCTCATAGGATGAAATCTACCTTTATTAGCAATTTATGGTCTTGGGCAAACTTGGACAGTGTCGATATAACAAATTCTTTGTTGGATTTTTTGACTTGGTTACATTGTAGGTGAGGTTGTTAAGTGTAAGTGAGGGCTGGTAGGTGTTTTTTGTTGCTGTGTTTTCAGCTTTCTTTTTGTTCTCCACTTGGCTCCTCTTTAGTATACCTCCAGTATACCCTTTGGCAGCCTGTGGTTCCTTTTTTGTGATTAATGTACTGCTTTTTAACGATCAAAAAATAAAAAACTTTACCTGCTGTGTCAATGTGACAGTCCAGTTCTGATTCCTATCCCGTGTCCATGGTATACCTGAACTTTTGTAGGCTGTAGCCAATGCATGTACTGAAAACTTCCCCCTGTGCATTGTGTTGTAGATGGCAACTTCCTATTATGATCATTTGCCTTCCAAACTCTTATGAGAGATTCTGGTACTTGTTTCACTTTCCTGATTCTGTTCCCAAGGTGCTCAACGAGGACAAACCCTTTCACCTTTGCAGCTAGAGCTCTCCTTGATTTATCCCAAGCTGAGATGCATGGACTCTTTAATTGACCTAATTTATTTGCATTAATACATGAATATGAGTGAGACCTTGTCGGATGTCTTTTCATAGGAATTTGGCTGTTAATTAGTCTATTTTATTTTATATTTCTTTCCGCAACCATTAAAGAAGTAGAGAAATTTGTTGCAAAATGAGCTTTTTATGAGGTTATTTAGAATCTATTATTGGGGTTTTTTGACCCCTGGACATGTATAATGTGATTTAAGTCCTGTATTTTTGTCACATCCTTTTGTCTTGTCAATCCATCAGAGTGGCTCACTTTTACTTTTTATTTTTTATTTTCTCACATAACGAGGAAGGATTTCTCTTTGTCTTGTACCCACGTTTGATTTAATGAAACTTGCTTCTGATTGAAGCATGGGAAGAAGTTGAGGTTTGTAGGGAACAGGGTGCGAAAAACTGAAGGCTAAACATTGCTTTATTTTAGAAAGCAGTTAATTGAAATTGAATTTGCACAAGCATTAAAATTCATACAATTTCTATCTTAATAAAAGTTTGAAATTTCAAAACCAGAACATGTTGTCATGAATGATATGGATCAACTTCTTGTTGCATCTCCTCCAACTCTTCAATTAAGCTAGTTTAATCTCTAATCGTACAAACATTGATCTTCTAGCTGTGTCCAAGTACCTGTTCCTGCTGTTAGATCCTTGTCAACTGGCTTTTTGCATCCTACAATTCGAGAATTTAAAAGATCGGGCAACTATCTAGTTGCATCCGACACACGCATCTGTACCCATGGAACACTGATCTTAAAAATAACCATGTCCTCAACCAAACCAATTAAAACATCTTGAGTTTTTGCTAGGTGTGGATACCCAAATTAAGCTCGTAGGAGCAGTGAACTCAGAGGCAAAGCTGTTAATGTTTGGTTTCATCAAGTTCCAGTCCCCTGTGTTTGTGTTCATGAGTTTTTAAGCTTAAATACTGTTATATACTAGATTTAATTTTTTTCCTGCTTTGATCAATTAATTGTTTAACAGGTTTTGCTTTCCTCCACTAGGAATTGGTATTGGACAAGGCATTTACTACTTTTGTCCATAATTCATAGATTTGTGGAAGGTTGTTGTAAAGTCACTGTTGACTATCATGGGCTTAAGCATGTCAGATGTTCATTCATCTTGTCTGATATGCACCTGGATAGGCTACTTTACTCTCTCTCTCTCTGTGGTTGTTCTATTTTTGCTCCAGTATCTTATTATTTCATAAGAAGCATTTCTTAAGATGTTAATTGAACTTTCGTATTTGTATTAACTAGATATTATCATAAAGGGTAACTGACTATTTACCTTTGTACTTCATGCAGCCATCTTGGCAGATGAGATGGGTCTTGGTAAAACCATTCAGGTACTTTGGTCTTCATGCTCTTTGCTTTATGAATTACTAGTTTGATCCATAAGACCGTAATATATTTCTTGTGTGACAGGCTATAACATATTTAACATTGTTGAAACACATGGACAAAGACCCTGGTCCCCATTTAGTTGTATGTCCTGCTTCTGTTCTGGAAAACTGGGAAAGAGAGCTTAAAAAGTGGTGCCCATCATTCACTGTGATCCAATATCATGGGGCTGGGCGAACATTTTATTCAAAAGAATTGAATTCTTTGGCAAAAGCTGGATTACCCCCTCCATTTAATGTACTTCTAGTATGTTATTCACTTTTTGAACGACACAGGTTTGATTTATTGTCTTTTTGAATACTGTTAATGTATTTATTGTTCCACATGTATTAGTTCTCACTATTGTTGTTTTCTACAGTCAACAGCAGAAAGATGATCGTAAACTTCTAAAGCGTTGGCAATGGAGCTGTGTGCTCATGGATGAGGCCCATGCTTTGAAGGATAAGAATAGCTATAGGTGGAAGAACCTGATGTCTGTTGCACGAAATGCAAACCAGCGTCTGATGTTGACTGGAACACCACTTCAAAATGATTTGCATGTATACTTATCAATAGCCTTTCTTTAAATTAATGGCATGGTTATAGCTACATGCATTGATGAAGTAATGACTGCTTTGCAGAGCTCCTTTACTGATCACCCCCCTCTAGTGTTTGAAAATAGTTCATAACAAAAAATAGCTATAGCAAGTAGGTGGAATGTGGTATTCTGTGGTTTTGATGCAGTTATGCAAATTTTTGTTTCCTTTAAGCTGTATTATCATCATGTACGGCTGAGCTTTAGGAATATGTCTTGTGTTGCTGTGAATTGTGTTCAACTGAGTTTGGTACTATATTCCATTGTTAAAGAGCATTCTTTATTTCCAAAAGGAAGGATATCATTCATGTATGATGTGAAAAAAAAACGTGCTTTCCCATCATTCAAGTGTATGAGAGTGCAAGATTGGCTTAATAATGTTCCATGACTTTGTTAGACCTGTGGCTTTTCCATCGCTAAATTCTATTAGTGATGGACGCCATAATAAGGTTCTCTACAGTTTTGAGTGCTCTATTCATGCTTCATTTCATTTTGAGCAGTCCACCAGAAATTGTAAGATTTGGAAGGCAATGGTTGTTGGAAAAGAACCAGGTGCCTTAGTTGGGTAATTAGGATAGATGTGAATTGTGATGTTGTAGCTTGCTTATAATTTTGGACTTGTGATTTGTTAATTTGCTTCTGATAAAATTTAATACCAGGAATTTTGATCGACTTGTGGAAGAAATTTATTGTTGCTAAACCTACTTCTTTTTACTCCCCTGCTGCTGTCTAAATGCTATATGAGAAGCCATACTTCCATATTTTAGTCGTTGAAAAGGTTTTATCCAATGGTGGACCCAAAATATATTGTGAGAAGGGGGGGTTGTTGATTGGTTGGTTGGGGTTGGTGTGGTGGTGGAGAATAATGTAGCAAACAAGGCTTTGTAGCTCAGTGGTATAACATCCAAACATTTCGGGGTAGGGGCTGCATGACATTAGGTCTGCCGCTGCTGCTATCTATTTTTAGGGGAAGGCACTGAACTTCTACCAAGCAATGGTTTATGTTCTGTTTGTACTTCTAGTGTGTGGTTGGGCAGCAACTGGTCATTTGTAAGTTATCTAGATTAAATAGGTAAAACGTTGTTGAAAATGTATTTAACTGCTTATTTATCTGATTTTAGTTATTATTTGTAGATTATGAATTTTGAAGATTTTGATTCCTGACTGTTACACCTGTTGATAAGAGATTTTTGTTAAGAATTTCTATCGAATTTGTATAAGATTCATTATATGAATGATACATTTCTTTTCTCTTCAGGTTGAAATAGGGCCAATTTGTTTTCTGAAGTTTGTTTGATTCACTAATGGGATGGCATTTAAATCATTTGACTACCATATATGAGGCATCTATATTTGAAATTTGTTGATTGGACATATTTTACATAGTTCAGATCGTGCAGTGTCTTTGTTGTTAGCTAAAGGAGTCTTCGTAATGTCTTTTCAGGAGCTTTGGTCGTTATTGGAGTTTATGTTACCTGATCTTTTTGCAACTGGAGATGTGGACTTGAAGAAGCTATTAAATGCAGAAGATAGAGATTTAATTGCTCGTATGAAGTCCATTCTAGGACCATTTATTTTGAGGCGTTTAAAATCTGATGTAATGCAGCAACTTGTCCCTAAGATACAGCGGGTATGTTAGATGCTTGCTTACCTGTTCTGGCAACTTGAGTGCTGAAGTCTGCCAAAGCACCATCGATCCTGATTTCAATTATTATTTCCATTTCATTTGTTCTTTTTACTTGGTAGAAATACTAAAAAAGGCTGCTACAGGTTGAGTACGTATACATGGAAAAGAACCAGAAGGATGCTTATAAAGAAGCCATTGAGGAGTACCGTGCAGCTTCACGGGCTCGAATTGCGAAAATTTCAGATCACAACCCCAACAGTGTTGTTGGACTTCTTCCTCGGCGTCAGATTTCAAATTATTTTGTTCAGTTCCGTAAGGTACTGATGCTTCTTTCTTATTTCCTTTCCTGCCTAAATTCTACTAAGATATCATTATAGCTTTTGATGCTTGTCTTAACCTGATTTTAGTGTTTTATGCATATCTTGATCTGTTCTTTATATTTTTTGGTGTTATAGATTGCAAATCACCCTTTACTAGTGAGGCGTATTTACAATGACGAGGATATTGTTCGTTTTGCAAAAAAGTTATATCCGATGGGTGTGTTTGGTTTTGAATGTAACTTGGAGAGAGTAATTGAAGAGCTTAAGAGTTACAATGACTTCTCTATTCACCGGGTAGTTATTCTTGACAGTTTCTCTTTCATTCTATTATCTTGACTTATTTTGACATGTTGAGTGTTCTGATTATACTGAATTGAATCGACCTATTGTATCTGTGAAATGAGAGAATAAAAGAATGCTTTTTTGAATGAGAGTGAGTTACATAGTATAGAGACACCTATATATACACAAAATAATGGAACAAAAAGGAAACAAAATAAAGTGTAGAAGGAAGGAGGATAATGTACAAAAAATGTAGGAGATAAACCAAAGAATATCTAGAGAATATTTTTTGATTCTTAACACTCCCCCTCAAGCTGGAGCATATAGGTCAAATGCACCAAACTTGTTACAAGTATACTTAATTCTAGGACCTCTAAGAGATTTGGTGAACACGTCTGCTAGTTGGTCACTCGAGTTGACAAAACTAGTAGTCATGCATCTTGATGCGATCTTCTCTCTGATGAAGTGACAATCCACTTCAATATGCTTGGTCCTCTCATGAAAGACCGAGTTGGATGCGATGTGGAGAGCAGCTTGATTATCACATATTAGCTTCATTTGTTCATCCTTCCCAAATCTTTGCTATTGAAGAAGATGTCTTAGCCATATGAGCTCACATGTCGCCAAAGCCATAGCGCGGTATTCTGTTTCAGCACTTGATCTGGCTACAACATCCTATTTCTACTCTTGTGATACTAGGGCTTCCAATTAATAAATACAAATACCCGAAGTGGAGCGGCCTACTCCGTTAGAACTTGTCCAGCCAGATCACAATATCCGACAATCTGGGTGTGACCTCTGTTTTCATATAACACCCCTTGGCCTAGTGTTCCCTTAATATAACGGAGGATACGAATCACAACATCCTAGTGACTATCACATGGTGATTGCAAGAACTAGCTAACAACACTCACCGGAAAGGAAATGTATGGTCGAGTGATGGTGAGATAGTTTACAAGTCATCGATATCTCCTTGGATCATGTAGAGGCTCCCCCTGTCTTGGTACGAGCTTGAAATTCAGATCCATAGGAGTGTCCACCGGTTTGCAATCTAGCATACCTGTCTCTTCTTATATTTCCAAGGCATACTTTCTCTGATTCATAACTACACTGGATTTAGATTGAGTTATTTCAATCCCTAGAAAATACTTGAGTTTCCCTAAGTCCTTAGTCTGAAAGTGGCTGAAGAGATGTTGTTTCAGCCTCTGAATATCATCCTGATCATTGCCCGTGATAATAATGTCATCCACATAAACAATCAAATAAATACACTGCCCTGAGCTTGTATGATGATAGAAAACCGAGTGATTTGTTGTACTGCGAGTCATACCAAACTCCTGAACCACAGAACTAAATCGGCCAAACCAAGCTCGAGGGGACTGCTTCAGGCCATATAATGAGCGGCTTAGCCTGCATACCAATCCAGACTCCCCCTGAGCAACAAACCCAGTTGGTTGCTCCATATAGCCCTCCTCTGCTAGGTTGCCATGTAAGAAGACATTTTCTTATGTCCAACTCGATACAGTCAAGATCGCATAAGCCACAGATAGAGAAGACGAACAAAAGGCAATCTTAGCGATGTGAAAATGTAATTGCGTAGTCCTAATCATAGACCTGGAAAAATCCCTGCAACTAACCTAGCCTTAAGACGATCCACTTGACCATATGGGCCAATCTTCACTGTATACACCCAACGACATCCAATAGGTGTTTTGCCAGCAGGTAAAGTAACTAGGTCCTAAGTGCCACTAGAATGTAGAGCAGCCATTTCCTCAACCATACCGTTTTAACTAAAATGGATAGAGTCTCATGCACAATTTTTTTGGAACTAAAACGTATTATTTGCTGTGAAACAAGTATGGGGAAGATAAACGTTGATAAGTCAGGAAATTATAAAGAGGATGGGGGTTACGAGAGGAATGGGTACCTTTTCGAATGGCAATGGGAAGATCAACGGGAGATGGCAAGACCGACGCTACAGGAGGGTGCCAGGAGATGAAAGCCACCGAGGCCCGGGCGTCGCACGCGCGCGGCGCGAGTATAAATCGGCAATGGTCAGGAGTACGGAGGTATAGAGGTATCCGGACTCGGGATAAAGAAGGGGTAGAGATATGACATCAGAACTGGGTGGGTGGATGATAGGGAACATAGAAGAGTTTTCAAAAAAGGTGACATCGGCAGAGATAAAATATCGATGTGTATCAAGAGAGTAGCAACGATATCCTCGTTGAAGTCGGGAATAACCGAGGAAGACACTTCGTGGCTTTGGTTGAGAGCCTATCTTGTCCAGGAGTAAGAATATGGACAAAACATACACAACCAAAGACAAGAGGGGGAAGACAGAAGGGGGGTTGATTTGGAAAAAAGGATGGAATGAGGGATTTGATCATGCAAGATGGATGATGGTATACGATTAATTAAATAACAAGCGGCTAAGATAGCATTCCCCAAAAACGTTAAGGAAACTTATGATGAAGTAGGAGAGTAATGAGCTAAGCCTAACTAATGGGGATCGTTTGCGATCGCCCACTCCATTCTGTTGAGGAGTGTAAGCGCAAGAAGACTGATGAATAATCCCATGTGAGGACATAAAAGAGGAGAATGGTCTAAGAAAGATATTCCTTTGCATTATCACTTCATAGGATACGAATTGAAGTATTAAATTGAGTTCGAACTTTAGCATAGAACTTCTGGAAAATAGAGAATAACTCAGATCGAGTTTTCATTAAAAATACCCAAGTACAACAAGAATAATCATCTATAAAAGTAACAAAGTATCGGAACCCTAACGTAGACTCAGTCCGGGAAGTACCCCAAACATCAGTGTGGATAGTCTCGAAAGGAGACTTTGTTTGTTGATCTAAGCGCTTGGGGAATGGGACACGAGTATGTTTCCCAAGCTGACATGACTCACACTCAATTGCGAACAAACTAGAAAAATGAGGAACCATTATCCGAAACTTAGAAATATTCGGATGACCAAGGCGACTATGAGTATCCATGGAAGTGCAAGCAGTGGAAGATGAAAGAGGCCTTGAAACTCACGCCCCGCTAATCGCTTCCCCAGACTTAGCCCCGCAATGTGACAAAATTATCAGAAAAGGTAATCAAACAATTAAGGTCACGAGTCAACTTACTGATAGAAATAAGATTAAAAGGACAATCAGGAACATAAAGGACATAAATAAGGGGTAACAAAGAAAGAGGACATATTGAATCGATTCCTTTAACTATGGTTTGAGATCCATTAGCTAAAGTAATCATGGGTAAAGGTGATGTAATAGTAAGGGAAAAAAAAAAGATCTTTATTACCAAAAAGATGATCAGAGGCTCTAGAATCAAGAATCCAGGGTCCAAATGAATATGAAAGGCAAGATGCACACGGCCCGGGCAATAAACGAAATAGATGTACCTACGCCCGAGTGAGGTGGAGGTACTCCTTATCTCGTCACGTAAGAATAACTCCCGAGTAGTGGGAGGAGCTCCTTACAGCCATAGAGGAGAAAAATAATCAAATAAACTTCTGAATCAACAAAATAGTTGCCAGGAGTGACCACAGGGTCTATGCAGGTGCTGAGAATTACAACACAATGACAAATGGCTAGAGATGCTGCAAAAGGAGCAGAAGGCCAAGGCTGTCGAGGACAAAAGAGAGTAAAACTCATAGCTACAAGTGTCAAATGGAAGAACCAGGGGCATAGGAGACCTTGTCGGCAGTCGATGAGTCTGTAGGTAGAAGCGCGTCCCCGGAAAGTGGTCCACATGCCCACGCTTACTGGCACTCCGGAGTGAGCTCACAAAGAGAAGATCTGGCAAGTGGAGGCGGTCGATCACCAGTTGATGCCCGGTCTCTCTCTACGGTAGATCGTGTCCCGTGTACTAGTGGTGGGGTTCCTACCGGAGATGGAGCCGCCGTCAAAAGTTCATCGAAAATTTTTTTCGGCAATCGAGGTGGTCTGATGGGGGCAAAGGATTGTGAGATGAAAGGGGTTGGCCGAAGTGCGATACGAACACTAGATGGGTTGCCAGAGTTGGAACCGTGACAAAACCCTAACCTGAGCCTTCCATGGCTCAATACCATGTAAAATGAGAGAAGAAAATAATGCTTTTCTTTATTGAATGAGAGCGAGTTACATAGTATAGAGACACCTATATATATACAAAATAATAGAACAAAAATGAAACAAAATCAAGTGTAAAAGGAAGGAGGATAATGTACAAAAAGGTAGGAGATAAACCAAAGAATATCTAGGGAATATTCTTTGATTCTCAACAGTATCCAACTGATAGTTCTTCTTGACTCGGCACTTTGACAAATTGACATTTTTTTTTCTAAAGTGTGATTGAAGTATCAGAAATGACAAGAATGAACTTCCTGTCCTTATCCTTTTTTGGTACTTCTTGTTGATAATTAGAATTGTGTGCTGTTGTTCTAAGTATGTCCTATCTAGCACAAATGTTGATATAAATGGTACACTGGCATGACAGCTCCTTCAAGATGTAGGTCTCACCAATGGGACTTGGTGAGACAGTTTGACATATATGTAGATGCAAATTTAAGTTATATATGATCAATACATATTTTGATTATGTTCTTAGATTCTTGTAATAACAATTGAACAATTTACTGCTATTACTATTTTCAGAATGTGCCAGCCATACTTAACCCCCTGTCCAGCTATGTTGGGGAGTCTCGTGTCTATCATGGCAAGAATTGCCTTAGGAAATGTCTGCTTTAGATAGATTAGAACTTCTTGGATTTTCTATTTTTGTTATATTATGTTTAAAGTGATAGAACTTCCAGTTGTATTGTTCATGAATGAGATATCACATGTTAGTGATTTGGAAACTAATTAACAGCATCTTATAGTGGCCATCTTACCTACTACGCGTGCTTACAACAATGCCAGGCAATTCTAATGCAGATAAAGAATCACCCTGTGTTTGAAATTGATGCATTATCTGTAAGTTTAACAGTCATTGTAGTAGCTTCTGTATCTATAGCTGGGGAATACCAGAGTCTGCATCTGTCAAATCTCTGCTCAGAGGCTTCCATTAATAACCCACACGATGCATGAAGCAACCTGTCTCGCTCATATGCTGTATGGGTCAATCTAGTGTGTCGGCCTAAAAGAGCTATAATAGCTGCAACTGGTACAGGAATCAACCTCTATTAGGGAAGTGGCTTTGGATATGGAACGTTATGCCATTCGGCATTGGGTTATTTTGAGTATCTAGGGAATACATCTTAATGGATAATATGCCAAAAATTTGGTCAAATGGTCATATCTTTGCCCCTAGACAGACATTACACTTATTTTCCATGTTTTTTTTTTCTGGCAATGCTCCTTTTGTGGTGGGTGATGGGACAAAAATTCGTTTGTGGGAAGATTTGGATTGGGATGATCAATTTTCATATTCATAATTCCCAAGACTTCTTAAAGTTGTTATGACTAGAACTTCTTTGTTTAAGCTAGCGATACTCCTCTCTCATGGAGTCTTATTATTATTTATTAAGGGGATGTGGATGATGCAGACTGAGTGCCTAGCGATGGGAAGTTCGGGTCAAGGAAACGCAACAGAGGGATGTGCGGATGGGAGTTCTCTTGCTCTAGTGGAGAAGATACCTAAGAGCCCTGAGGCGGATGACGACAAAGAGCTCTGTACCCATGCAATAGGACCTGTGTTTAACCATCGGTCTCGACCGACGCTTCTTCTCTCCCCTATTCCTCTCGTTCGTCACTCTTCATCGGGGTTCTTCCGCCTGGGAATTCCTTGAGAATGAAATATCGGGATGTGGAACCACCGGAGGCAGCAGCAGCACGCCACGTCGCCGCCGCTGCCAGCCGTGTGGGCCGCGCCACGCAGCAGCCGTGGATGGAAGTGGAGCGGGGACCGGATAGACAAAGGCGCTAATAGAAGACGGCCAAGAATCGTGAAAGAGAAGCTACTAAAAATCGCCCGTAGGCTGGATATGATAACCGGGAGGACAATACCGCTTGTTTAAATTTAGTGAATTTCTTGGGGTCAAAACGGTGGGTTTTGAAGAGGAAATTCGAACCGGGATAAGTAAATGGAAGTTCAGCAAGAAGGAGATAAGAGGAAGGACTACCTGACTGAGACTAGATGTGAGAGGGAGCTCAGAAAGTTGGAATGCACCATAAATTACAGCGGAAAGAGTCAGAATAGAGGAGGAAGAGACAGAGGGAATTTTTTGTTAAAGTTGAAATGAAGTTAAAACTGTTTTCGTGGAATGTCAGAGGAGCGAACAATCCAAACAAGAGGAATGTTATTAGAAACTTTATTAGGTCACAGAGGGTCAGATTTGGTGTGCTTACAAGAAAACCAAAACTAAGAGTCGACCCTACCGTAGCCCGCAGTCAGGGGTGGGTAGATTGTCTCGAGTGAGGCCGTGGAGTGCGCAGGGATCACAGGTATCT
Organism: Tetrastigma voinierianum; assembly: GCA_016808115.1. Lineage (NCBI taxonomy): Eukaryota > Viridiplantae > Streptophyta > Magnoliopsida > Vitales > Vitaceae > Tetrastigma > Tetrastigma voinierianum. The sequence goes on from JAEQBH010009272.1 coordinate 86,836, forward strand.
TCGTGTTTCGATATAAGAAAACTCGAGTTGGTGGAGACCGGAAGAGGCGATTTTTCTTTAAATACGCACGTTTAAAAATGCCAGATGGTCTTATGTATCTTCAGAGTCTATGGTCCTGAAGAGAAGCAAAAGGAATTGTTTGGAAGAATCGGGGCCTCGAGAGGCCTGTGGGAGGGGCCATGGTGTATTGGGGGTGACTTCAACATGGTTCTTTCCCCCGATGACAGAAACTCAGGTGGCAGAATCTCGCACCATATGAGGCGCTTCAATGAAGTTATTAATGAGCTGGGGCTTAGAGATCTCCCTCTGCAAGGAGGCCCTTACGTGGAGGGTGGCCACACCGCCGATGTCGCGCCCGACATTTTTGGTGTCACCGATTGAAAGCCAGCCAAGAAAGCGATTCAAAGAACTCGTCGAGACCTCGTATTCACCACCGCCCCCGTGATGTTAGACAAAGGATCGCTAAAATCCGGCCTACGCCTTCCTGGGCTTGAGAATATGTGGTTGAAGTTTGATGGCTTTAAGGATCTTCTTAGAGGTCATGGTAAACCTTCATTTTTCCCCGATCCTTCGCCAGGCCGGGCTTCAAATTAAAGGCCCCGAAAGGTTTATCAAGATTTGGAATAGAGAGGTTTTCTGTGAAAGTGGATTTAAATAAAAGGAGGCCTCGAGAAGGATTTCTTTCCGGGACTAAGTGGAAAAAGGAGTTGTCCTTAAGTGTATAGAGGAGAGGAGAAGGCAAGAGATAATTATAAGGAATGGGTTGATATGGAAGAGGTCCGTGGAGACAAAAAATCAAGTAAGAGCCTGCTAAAAGAAGGGAGATGTAAACACCTTACTCTTTTTTCATAATGGCCAATTCTCATAGGAGGAGAAATTCTATCTCTAGCATCAGAATCAATGGTAGAAACTTGATCAAGAAGGATGAGGTTAAAGAAGGCTTGGTTTGTGCTTTCCAAAGTCTCCTCTCAGCCCCAAGCAATTGGAATTTGTCTTTCCCAGACCTCAATTTCAATTTGATTGGTGAAGATCAAGCTGCTAAGTTGGAAGAAATGTTCACAGAGGAGGAAATTCTAGCAGCAGTATCTGGGCTTAATGTTGATAAAGCCCCTGGCCCCGATGGCTTTCCATTAGCTTTCGGGTCTTTCACTGATTTCGTGAAAGAGGTTGGTGAGTTTCTTCGTGGAATTTTTTCATCGATCGCTTGTGAAGAGTCTCGAATGCTACTTTCTCGTTCCTGCCCTGGCGGAAGATCTGTCAGAGAATCAAGACCCATCACTAGTGGGTAGCCTTTATAAAATTTTATCGAAAGTGTCACAACGTAATTAAAAGGGTTTCAGTTTAGTTATCTCCCGCCCTAATGCGTCAGAAGGAGATGATTCTAGATGCAAGGTTAGCTAGTCTAGTCGCGGACTCCATTCTAAGAGGGAAGGAGAAAGTATCCTTGTGGTTAGACAAAAGGCTTCAATACCACATCAAAATTTGGCTGCATGTTAGAGAATTGGGGCTTGGTTCTAAATGGATTAGATGGATTAACCGTGCATCTCCACACTGCTAGCCTTGATAAATGTCCGCCGGGTACTTCCGGAGTTCCGCAGGCTCCCGAGACAAGGGGATTCCACCCTATTTGTTTGTTATCTGCAGATGAAGCCTCGCTGTCTGCTAAAGAGAGCTGAATACCTACTTGATGCGTTCGGGGGGTAGAGATCAGAGATTGTCGCTTCTCATCTTCTATACGATGATACTATCATCTTCGTGGTCAACCTCGAACAGCTGATATTTCAGGATGGACCTTACTGGTGGTTCTCAAGCCCTCTCGTGTTTTTGAAAATTAACCTCGAATCAAGAGCGCGTGATTATCCTTTGGGAGGGGTGGACAATATGGAGATAGCTGGTCGAGCTGGTTGTGTGGCCTACCCTCCCCCACTAAGTACTGGGTTCTTCCCTTAGAGCCCCCACGTGGCCGTGGGAGTTTGGGACTTAATGAAGAAAGATTTAGAAATAGATTGTCCTCCTGGAAAAGACAATATATCTCAAAGGGTGGGAGACTTACCCTTATCCGAAGTACTTTGTCTAGCCTTCCTATTTACTTCCTCTCAATGTTCATCGCCAGCAGATTGTCTGGGCTAGGCCGGAGAAGATCTCGAGACTCTTCGGGGTGGGGGCAACCTAGAGTGTAAACCTCATCCCCACAACTCGACATCAGCCACAAGAGAAAAGTAGAGGCGGATTAGGGGTGAGAGGTCTTTTCCTCGATGAATCAAGCTTGCTTTGCAAGTGGCGTCGCGGCTTGCAAACAACGAGGGACTCCTCTGAGACCGGTGATCCACACAAGTTTGGTGAGGAAGTCAGATGGAACTCTCAGTGGATATCAGGGGTGGCTTTGGTACTGGACTATGGAAAGACATCAGAAAAGAATGGCACACCTTCTTCAAAATTCCGCTTCCTCTTAGGTAATGGTAGGAGGTCGGGCTTTGGAAGGACCCGTGTGCAACGGGGGTAAACCGTGCCGCGGCAATGCCTTCCCACCTTGGTTCAATTTGGCGCCATAAGGATGCTAGGTGGCGATGTTCGGGATTTTTCAAGTGGAGTACGGGGTTGGTCCCCGCCTTCTTAGACCTCTTAATGACCTGGAAGTGGCAGAGGTAGAAAGGTTCCTCCTTCCTCGACAACAAAAAATTACTAGGGCCATTTCAAGAGGATCTACTGTTAAAGGAGTCTCTCGACTAATCCAAGCCTCGCTTAGTCTATAACGTAAGTCAGGTATTCCCTTCCTACGTACTCCCCTTGGCAATCCATTTGAACCCAATCAAGCCTCCCCAAATCGGGCTTCGTCAGGAAGCTTCCCGGGTAAGGTGCTTTACTCGACCGCTTAAAGAGGAGGGGATTTCAGTAAACAAAAAGTTGTTTATGCGGCAGAGAATCTATAAAACAATGTAATCACTTGCTTATCCATTGTTCCGAGAGCCAAGATATTATGGGATATTCTTCGCTATTACGACTTTAACCGGGTATTCCCGCTCTGCTCACAACTTCTCCTGCATGGTAAAGTGTTAGTGTCGGAAAACTAAAGAGAGTTTGATGGCGGCGCCTCAGATTTCCGACGCTGTGGTTGGAAAGGAATAGGGTGATTTTCGAGAATGAAGCCCCCTCTGCTCACAGGATGAAATCATTTTTTTTGTTTTCCTTATGGTCGTGGGCTAAGTTGTATAGTGTCGATAACTTAGATTCGTTGGTAGATTTTTTGTCTGGATGGGGTATAGGTGAGCGGGAGCCCGATTCGCAGTTTCTTCTTTTAGGATCCCTTGAAAGCACCTTGTGCTCTCTTTTCATATATACACATTTATACTGCTTTTTACCGATCAAAAAAAAAAAAAATTATTATTTATTATTTATTTTTTGTTTCTCCATCATGATCTAACTAATTTGGAGATTGGGGATCTTGAAAAACTAATAACTTCTATATCCACTTGTTCTGGATACAAAAGCTTGGGCACCTTCTTCTTCAAGAGCATTCCAAGTAAATTTTTTCTTCTTAGTGTTGGTTAATTTATTAGATTCAATTCCTTTCCATCTAACTTTTTTTTATTTTTGTATAAAATTTTTTGGATGGAAATCAAGAATCCTCGCCAAGGTCATGATCTTTGCTTGAGTAGTGACACACTTAAAGAAGGTAAATACCGATGACATATTGCAATTGAGAAAGCCTTTCAAAGCCCTTAGTCTTGGTTGGTGCATCCTATGTAGGGGGAATGGAGAGACAATTGATCATCTCTTTCAACATTGTGTGGTTACTTTATGGTTATGGGACAAACTATTCTCTTAAGTTGGGGATGGTACAGATTCAATAAAGGAGTATTTGTGATATAATAGTTATTTCCTTCCTGTCTTTTGGGAGCTCTACTTGAGACAAGACTCTTTAGAAGAATAATTCTCACTTTAATGTGGTTTGTGGAGAGAAAGGAATGTTAGGATCTCGTAAGGTACTTGCAAGACGGTTTGAGATGATATAGGGCCTTATTTATTTCTTTGGTTCTTTTTCTAGGCTTGCTATACTAAAGTTTCTAGATCTTTCCTTTTGAGTGCCATTTAGTTTAGTTGTCTCTCTATATATACGCCTTAGGGTTCAGCTAGTAGGTGGGGAAGTCATTTGAGCTTTTGGACTATATATATATATATATAAAGGAGTATTTGTGATATGATGGTTATTTCCTTCATGTCTTTTGGGAGCTCTACTCGAGATAAGACTCGTTAGAAGAATAATTCTCACTTTAATGTGGATTGTGGAGAGAAAGGAATGTTAGGATCTCGTAGGGTACTTGCAAGACAGTTTGAGATGATATAGGGCCTTGTTTATTACTTTGGTTCTTTTTCTAGGCTTGCTACACTAAAGTTTCTAGATCTTTCCTTGAGTTACTTAGTTTAGTTGTCTCTGCATATATGCCTTAGGGTTCAAATAGTAGGTGGGGAGGTCATTGAGCTATTGGACTTATATTTATATATATATATATATATATATATATATATTTGTGTGTGTGTGTGTGGGTGATCATCTAGCTAGTTACGATCCTTGAGAAAAGCTTGAAGGTGATGCTAAACCTTTTGATCTCAGGTTTGAGAGCATGTAGTTGCTCCACTCAAACTTTAAGGATAGTCTTAGCTCATGGTGGAAAGATTCTTAGGGTAAAGGGTGGGAAGTTTGTAGATCAATGAAACAACCATCATTTGTCAATTCAAAGTTCAAAATAGTGGAACAAGGATGCATTCAGATACATAAAGGGGAAATTATTATTTTAGAGACTTAGCCAATGTTGATGTTTGTGAGCAGGTAAGTAATTTGTCTTCAAAGCTTCTAGCTCTGAAGACTCAAAGGAGAGGAGGGTTGGAGATTTGTTGTTGAATGAAGATGTTTATTGAAGGCAAAATGATAGGGCGCAATAAATTTTTCTTAAGGTGGCTAATAGAAATAAAAACATGAAGATCATTAACTCTCTGAAGAATCAGGATGAGATTGCTTTAGACAATTTGAAGGGTATCTTTGAGGGAAGATGGGTTTGAACAATTGTATGCTAGGTCCCTCAGAGATTCATGGTAGCTAGAAAAATTGGATTGTGGAGCAGAGTGCAAATTGGTTGGATTGACTCTTTACTGAAGAGGAAGTTTGTAAAGTTGCCTTTCAATTAGAATAGTCACCACTAGAGAACTCTCCCTTGTCTTGAAAGTTATTCTCCATTCATCCTTGAACCTCATCTTTCTTGGTGATAGCCCACTCTTTAAACTGGGAAAGAGTTTTTTATGATCTTCACCTCCCCCCCACCATATTTTTAGCTGTTCCAACTTGTTTCTCTAGTCAATTAATGTTGTGGCCTCCTGCCTAAGATTGTCAATCAGTCAGTGTGGTGTCATTTTGATGTTAGAACATGTATATTTTAGCTTCCACCTCTCTGTTTTGTCCTACTACCTTAAGAATCCATGTTGTACATCAATTTTGATATCATTCTACAATCATCCAGAAAAGACTGAGCATGTCCAACCAGGCCAAGACATATCATACCGTTCTAGGTATATCTTCAAGGTAGTCAACAATCCAAAAAAAGAACATGTGAATATATTTTTCTATATATATATATATATATATATGTTTTGATTTCCACACCCACTTTATTCATTGTCACTGGCCATATCTTATTCATTATGCCTACTTCACTATATTATTTTCAATGGGCAAGAGACCTTTTAAGAAGGTGGATTGTCTTTGGATTAGTTTTAAGTTGTAGAATTGAACTTATCTCAGGTTGAACTTTCTCTTCAATATAAGCTGCCTTATCTTTAGCTGCTAGTTGTTGATTTGAGAACAATTTTTGACGAGTATCTAATATTGAAGGGATAACAACTTGTAGCTCTTGGATCTTAGCTTCTAAAGCATCAATGTTATCCATAATCATATAAAAAAGAAGTCATCATGTTGTTGATTTGTGAATGTTCTCCTAAAGCTCCAATTTCTTTGAGTTGCCTAATGATGTTAATGCAAAATCATAAAAATTCTAGCATTATGTAGGTTTGTTTTCTTTTTGTCGTAAAGGGTCAGGGTGGGCTTATGGGCGGTTCTAGGTTAAAGTCCCATTGTGGACCAAAAAAAAACATATTTACCTATAAAATTTTTTATTGGGATTAATGGTAATTTGTTTTTATTTTGTTGTATGATAAGAGATTGAATTTTGAAAATTTGTGGTGAATTGATTTCTAATCTAAATTTTGTAACTTAGGTTTTAGTATTTTAGTTTTTGAATAAAAAATATCTATTGAAACTTATGGAGTTGGATTTCATTAAGAATTAGATAAATTATGAGGCAAAAATAGTGGCTATATGCTGTAGAATTTCAGTTTGTATTTTGGAATTATGGATTTATTTTTTTAATTCAAATGAAGTTATTTTTGAAGTGTTGATTTTATTCTCGTGTGACAATTCATAAGAGAATTTTAGATCTAATTTTTCTTGAGAAACAAGAGGAAAATGGACAATAGAAATGGTCCTCGCTTTCATTCAAACTTTAAAACAAGGAAACACGTTTAGTTACGTAGAACGCACAAAACAAATTTTGAAACAAAGAAAATGAATTCACTATTTTCAACATTTTATATATAAATGTAAAACTATTCTCAGGCCGCTTTCCTTGTTTTAGAATTATATCAAACACATTTGGTCGATTGGGATAAAACGAAACACTGGATTGCGCTATTTTCTTCTTTTCTTCCCTTTCGTCTCCACTTCGATTTTCTTTCATCAGTTCACGAAAACACGGATTGTGAATAGTAACCGCATTTTAAAACACATTTTCATCGTTATTAACTTCATTTTCAACATAAAATGGTTTTATTAAAACGGATTTTCTTATTCTTTATTTTCAACCAAATTCAAGTATCAAACGTATTTCGAAATCGAAAACTAAAAGATTAGAATACATTGAAAATTTTCATATTCTGAATTTTGGATAGAGTTAAAAATTTTCGTGAACTAAACGGGGCTTTAAAAACCAAACAATTCTAAAAATGTCTTAAAGTCATAAAGCAACTTGCTTTAAGACTTGAGTCAAAAAGCCAAACAACCCCTTAGATTATATTTCCTAGTAAGTGTATGATATGTTTGCTTAATCAAAATTATTAGACAACCAATTTTCTTAGAAGCTTAAGATTTTAGCGATTTGACCAACAATGCATATCCTACTTTCTAATACACTTCCTCATGTGCAGTCCCATGCCCATACGGGAAGACATGCTAGTCTGTAATAAACAAACAACAAACAACCTCCCTTGTTCTTCATGTGAGCTGAATAAATTAGGGAAGACATGAGGTAATGTTTGAACACTTTATTTTCCAAATGAGGCTTTGATACCGTGTCGAACTATCGAATTTCCTAAAGCATGATATGCTTTGTAAGCCTAAATCTTCAAAATTTGCTTTTCTGCAAAAATTGGCTGTCCAACACTAAATACTCATTTGAAGGTCATATTTTCACCTCACTGCATGTCTATTTTCCTACTTATTAAGCTCGCATGAAAGTTCAAAGGAGGCTGCCCATTGTTTGTTTGCCTATAGCCCAGGTTAGTTTCATGCAAGAATGAGGCCACCCGCTTAAAGAGAGTGTTGAAAAATATGATATACATTAGGGCAAGTTCTAAAAGCTTTGTGCTTTTAGGAAAATTGGTTGCTTAACAAAATTGAAAACTAAGCGAAATAAATATTTATTGACCAAAAGTTATTAAACTAGTCCAATAGAACAAAAGAAAAAGACCTAAATTATGGGATGCTAAAGCTATTAACTACCCTGCTGAGTTCTCCTCTCTTCTTTTCATGTCTTCTAGGGGGCTTCCAATGTTGTTCCCCATCATTTTATCCTTATGTCCAGGTTTTCAGATACTATTAATGCTGCAACATTTTAAAGGGATGACAAAAACATCCTTACAAAGCGTAAAAAGATGGGAGCCTGGAAGAATTCACTTGTAGGTAGTTTTTGCAGTCGATTTTCAGTCTGGAAATGGGCTTCTCTATTCTCTCATCATTTAATGCAACTAAATTCAACAAAACGTTAATACCTGATTATTTAGGTCATTGAAGAAAATCTTGCTTCAATGTTTCCCTACTGTCTAGGTAGTAACAAATCATAGGACCATGCCTTCTTTCACCACCTTTACCTATGTTCTTTGGCCTTAACATCACTTCATGAATAGCTATCGCTTTTTTCTTCTTTTAGTTACTACGTCTTGAGGGATATGGAAATGACATCAGCTCTTTATCCCTGTTTTGTTGATCTTTAAAAGCAATCCCTACTGGCCCTGACGTCAAAATGCCCCTCTATTTCATTCTTTGTAGATTGACTACAGGCATTTCTTGAAAATCAATAACTTTAGGCCCAATTAATTTAGGCAATATAAAATTGGAAGCATGGTAGGCCCTATCAATTTATAATTAATGTTATTTTTATTATTATTCTTTTATTTATTTGCTGTTGTTGAAATTTCTTTCTTTGGTGGGTGTAAATTTGTTTTCAGTATCCTTTGTAGTTCTTATATTCAAAATCTAAGATTCATTAGGAGTTAGGACTCTTATGTAGCATCTACAACTATAAGTACAGTAAAATGTAAAGACACAAAGTTTGAGATTCTTGTATTATGTTTCCTATGATCAAAGCACTTTCCTTGATTTTTTGTTGTTGCATATTTTTGTAATTTATCATTTTATATTAATATATCTTTCAACCATTTTGCCAGCTTTTACTCTATTATAATGTCACTCGATAAAAGGGCATCCTTCCGACAAACACGCCATGGTTTCAGCAAAATGTCGGGTAGGAACACATAATTTCACAAACCTTGACTTAAAACCATGAATTTGGTACCCATTAGTCATTATGTGTGCAGAAACAGATTGATAAAGTTAATGTTTTTCCACTATATAGGCATTAGCAGAACTACTTCCCTCACTCAAGCAAGGAGGGCACCGGGTTCTAATTTTTAGCCAGTGGACATCAATGCTTGATATTCTGGAGTGGACTTTGGATGTAATTGGAGTTACATATAGACGACTTGATGGGAGGTAACATTCTATTTCTGTTTAATAATTTGCTGCTGATTCGCCACTGAGGCCTGACTTAGTGATTATGCTGTGGGCATAGAGAAGGGACCAGGTTCGAGTCCCATTGTGGACAAAGAATGAAAGAAAAAAAAACCTAAAAAAAAATAATTTGCTGCTGACTTATTATTATTGTTCTGAAGGTATATAGTCTTTCACAGGACTTTGGGTTTGTGATGTGTCTTATGTTGATTATTGTTATCATTATTATTGTTGTTGTTCTTGATAGCATATAGTATTTCACAGGACTAAGGGTTTTTTATGGTGTGTCTTTATCTCTCTCTCTCTCAATGATGTGCCACGTTCATGCCTTGGTCGATGAATTTATCTATCTTTGTAGCCCAAACAATTTGTCTTGAATGAATGAATATGTGTACATGCATAGACGGGTGTGTCTATTTGTGTCTGTGCCTATGGCGACCATGCCAAGTATTTCATGCTTTGAATGAAATGAATGTCTGTGCGTGTGTTTCTAGCTAAATTTTCCTGCTTGAATGAAATGAATGTTTGTGTCCATGTGAGCGGATCATTTTTAATGTTTCTTGACTATCTTTCACAATGGTGAAATTCATGTTTCTTGACTTATCTTTTACAATGGTGACATTCATGTTTCTTGACTTATCTTTTTACAATGGTGACATTTTGGCATTCAGCTTGTTTTGGCTCAATACGTATTCTATCTTTCAGGGACCAGCACAAACCAGAAATGCAAAAAATGCTCACAGAATAGCTTGAATTGTATTTCAAAAGATCCCATGTAATTCATGCCTTACTGAAATAAAATTTAACTGAATTGAAAATGCATTGACTCTTTAGTTCTGAAACATATGTCACACATCTAAATAGTCAACTAGACTGGTTTCATGATATTGCTATCATGCCTACTATGGTGTATTATTTCGTGATATTCATAGTTATTTCGCTATGGCAGTACACAGGTGACAGACAGACATAATGTGGACACATTCAATAATGATACTTTGAGACACCTGTTTACGTCCACAAGAGCTGGAGGGCAAGGTCTGAACTTGACGGGAGCTGATACGGTTGTCATCCACGATATGGATTTCAATCCACAGATTGATCGTCAAGCTGAAGATCGATGTCATCAGACACAAATTCAAATCTACACTATATACAGGTAGTTCCATCCAAATCCCCCGTCTAAGTTTTCCTTGGTTTGATTTTAAGGTGAAAAGCCCAGGTATAATATAAATTCCAGTAGCTGCAAACAAAGAGGAAGAGAAATAAGGAGAAAAGGAAAGCAAAAGCATGGCAGTTTATTCAAAACCTCAGTACAATATGTTAATTCTGTATAGGGTATTTGCCCTATATATTTCATCATCTATACAATTTCTTTCTGTTTCAACTCTAAAAGTTTCAATCCTCTGTTTTTCTTTCTCCCATTCATGAACCAAGTTAAAACTTAAAAACAGTAGGGCTATTAGGACTCCTATCACTTGCATCCTCATTTACAGATTCACCGCTCGCAGTTTTTATTTTTAAATCCAGTTACTTGGTTTTTACTGTATCTGCTTGAGTCATGTGCAGGCTGGTGACCAAAGATACAGTTGATGAGAATGTTTATGAGATTGCAAAGCGGAAACTAATCTTGGATGCTGCAGTGCTCGAGTCAGGTATGGAGGTGATGATGAAGGTGGTATGTCTGAAAAGACTATGGGAGAGATATTATCAACGCTTTTGCTTGGTTAGATCTACATTACCCTGTCACAATATTATGTTAAAGATATCATCAACTCTTTGGCTGGGTTAGTGTTAGTTCACCATTTTCCTCACCATAAGAAAGCATTTAGCAGCTAGAACAAGCTTATTTTTTTTTAATGAGAAAGATCCGATTTGCATTTGATAGACATAGCAAAGATGGGTGTAAATTAGGTTTTGACTGAATTGAACTGAACTAATTCAATCTGCCTGGGAAATTAAGTTTTAGTAATAATAGATTGATTGAAGAAGTTGATTTGCCAGATGGCAGACATAATCCCAAGTGGCACAGCATCAATCAAAGTTACTTCAATGGAAGTTGTAGAGATAACTGCACTTGGAATTAGTGGTCCGTGTTGGGGGTGGGTGGGGCATGGATGTGGGTGGGTTCAAACTACAAAGTTCATACCTTGAGGAGAAGCATGGACTGGGGCATTGTGTTAATCTCTATCATTGCCTAGGTTTTTTTTTTTTTCTTTTTTATTTTCCCGCTCTTTTGTTTTACTTTTCCTATGGGCTTAGTTGGTGGAAACTCACGTATACATTTGGTTTTTTTGGACTCGTAAATGATTATAGATAGGTGACGATGAATAGAGCAAAGCTTTTATACTTAATAGATGATCACTTTTTGTTATATTAAATCTCCATTTTTCCTTGTAACGATATTAAAATAAGGCTATGTTTGGTTCCTTGAAAATCTTGAAGAGCAATAGAAACAAAAAATTTACAAGGAAAAAATTGAGAAAATATTACAAAAAAAAAAATTAAATCAAACCTGATAAATTATTTCGTGTTGTTTTAATTTTTTATATATATATATTTTTGAGAATCTATTTGTTAAGTTATAATATTTTGTTTATTTTAGATCATTAGATTGAATAATTTGCCCTTCATGCTTTTAGCTCAAGTAATAGAACGTTTTCCGTCAAAAAGACATATAGTGTGAGGGGGGTCTTAGGTTTGAGTCCTAGTTATGACAATACTTATTATCTTGAAACTAACTAAAGTGTATTCAGATCAAACAATTTTAAAATACATGAATTTCCAGTTATTTCTAATTATATTTGATTTTACTAAATATTTAATAAGATAATCAAATATGGGAAAACAATTTTTTTTTTTTAGTATTTTAAATATTTGTTGACATACTCTCACTTTCCAATTAGAACACTATTTTTAGTGTAATGAGAACAATACTTTAGGTATGTTGATGAGAATGTTTATTTTGTTATAGACATCTCAGCATGGTGGTTCAATATTGTACTTTTGTTTTTAGACAGCTTATCACTGCTTTAGCTTAATATCAACGATTCGAACAAAGTCTTGAATTTTGAGTTGTTAGATCAGTGGACCATGTCTATGTTAGAACTAATATACTATTATTTTTGTTACAGGATCCAAACAGGTCTTAAAACCGAATTTTATTTTATTTAAATTTGAATCTATAGATCCAAGGTGTTCATATAGTAGGGATAAAATTTGATTTTAAAACCAACATTCCCAATGAAGAGAATCTTAAATATTGAATACATTGAAATAAATAAATTAACAAAAGAGAAAAGAAAACCACTTCTAGATGACATTTGCTGTGATACAACTAGCATAAGAAGAAACATGGACAAATCAAGAACCATACATGCATCTATCCGAAATTAGAAACTCCCATTAAATATTTAATAATTTGTACAAATAAATAATAATAAATATATATATATATATATATAGGATAGATATATATATATATATATATATATATATATATATGTATGGGTTGTATCAATGCTTCCATGTTCCGTTCTTTGTGGTTGGGCCTCTCAATCTTGTCCAATATCTTTATCTAACACGGTTGTGGCAAACAGCCATGGAATGGCAAAGATAGTGGGCCTGTTAATTTATACCCTCATATATCGGTGTAAATTCCATTTTAGAATTGGATGACATTTGTATCTTGTCCACATCAGGTTTGAACATGGTGGACCACACTGAAAAACAACAACGATGGCCCTATTAATTCAGATGGGCTGTTGGCCTCTTGGCCCATACTTAGGAAACCATATTTTTTTATCATGTTAAAAAAAAAAAAAAAAAAACCGAAAATCTGAGTACCATTACGATATAACAGAAGTTTTTAATATTCTATTTTTAATATACTCGTCTTAATTATATAATCATGATTTAAATTTATAAGATTCTTTTAAACTCAAAATGGACTATATTTATATGAGAAAGGCATAGAACCAAAGTTCTTTGAGTACTTTTTAAAATGAGGATCAAAATGAACACACTTTTCATTTTTTTTTTTTTTTTAAATGGGAAGGATTTAGGTTCCACTCTTTAAACATGTACAAATTATGAATTAGGTGATTGGGTCCCATCGTTGAGGAAAAAGGGAAGAACTAAAAAAACTAATTTGAATTGTAATTTCAAACCCATTCATCATTATGTTGAATAAAGAATCAATATGACTTCAATCAATATATCTATATATGTTCCACACATCAAATAAGGAAAAAGGGTCATTATGTCATATGAAAGTAATTAAGTAACCAATACTTTATGGATAGAGACCTCAAAATAAATAATTATTGCATGACTAATAAAATATTTTACTGTTGGTAGCATACAACCTTTCATATAATAAGTATTGAAGAATATTTTTCATATCGCTTGTCCTTGTTGTGTGAATCTTTCTTTTTATTTTTGTAGGAAAAAAGAAAGAAAACAAAGAGATTGTTAAGTGTCTCTTGGCCGTCTCTCTACCACGTGAAAGAAAGATAAGTTGTGAATTTCGTATTGATTAATTTAATATATATTATTATTTATTATCTTAATTTTCCAAACATTCCATATCCCTTGTTCTCACACTGTTTTAAGACTTTATCTATTAGATTTTAATGCTTTGAAAATGATGAGTAAGTATGGCGATTGGGAGCCAATAATTTGCAAGCACATGTTTTGGTATATAGAGATAAGTTTCTTTGGCCCAACCATCAATCCAAGATTCATTAAAAAGTTAAAAAGGTCATTATTGATCTGTTGAATATTTGAACTGAGTTGGGGATTATTTCAAACATAAAAATTCTTTTGTTGAAAAATTCTTCTCCTTTTGTTTTGTTTTTGTATTTTTTCAAAGAACTAGAAAATTTTGAAAGTGATTTTTTAAATAATAAAATTACAAGTTGTAACAACACTTTTAAAATATACTTGTCATCCAATCACACCATGAGAACTGGTGGGGGCAGGATTTCAATCTAGATAAGTTCATGGGCAAGATTAAACTACAAAAAAAAAAAAAAAAAAAGTTCTTGATTCCAACGTATTAACCAAAGAAATTGCGAAAGGGATTGAAAAGGAATACATTGGTTATCTTCACAATCAAAATGAATACATTATCTTCAAAGTTATTTTATTTTTAGTTTTTCAATTATTATCGACATGGATGAATTATTGGGCCAATAATTTATTGGAAAATTAATTAACTCTAAAATGTTGGGTTAGATTTGAAAAGGCATTGGGGTTTGATGTAAATTTGGCAATATAGATAATTGAGAAATCCATGCAGCTATTTTTAATGTTTTTATTTTCAAATTAAGAAACATAGAATCCTATGTTACCTCTAGAAGATGCACTTTTGCAGAGAATATAAAACAACAAATACTCCAACACAATCATCATCATCTCCAGAAAATATTCTGGGGGTATATATAGAATATTTAGAGTTGAACCCTTCATGGTGAACATTGGCCTTTTCTCAGTGTACATTTCTATGGATTCCACTGCATAGAGTGTTGAAGCACAAGAGAGAAAGAAAACGAAAGTTGAGTCATTGCTTTATGGGTATCTATATACTAACAGATAAATTTATCAGTTAAGAAAGATGAATCCAAAGGAAGGAAAAGTTGTTAGTTGAATGTCATGTAACTGATGACTTCATAACAAGATATTTCTTTCATAAGTAGTGTAGACGAAGATTACTTCTCTCTCTCACTCTCTCTTTCACTCACTCTGTCTCTCTCTTTCTTTCTCCACACTCTCTTTCTTCACTCCACCCCTCTTGTGAGAGAATCTTTCTTTGATTGATGTATCCTGTTGGGTTTCTTGCTTACTTGGGTGTCTCAGAACCCTCTTAAACCTCTCTCAGAAACTCTCTCTCTCTCTCATAAATACCGTATAGTAAGTACCATAAATAATTGGGAAGTTGGCCTACAAAGAGAAGTTTCACTTTCAAAAGAGCTTCCTTGATACAAAGAGAGGAGGGGGGGGGGGCGCGCTCCTTGATCTCAGTACTTTTATGTATGCTTCAATCCAAAAGGAAATAAGAGAGAGAGAGAGAGAGAGAGAGAGAGAGAAAGAGAGAGAATAAGAATGGCCCACAAGTGGTCTGGCCACCATGTGTCCTTCCAATGTCACCATCACTCACATGCATCCACTCTGCACCCAAATCACATGTTCCTGTGTTTGTGTTTTTCTGTCTGCACATCTCCATCATCCTATTTTCTTGTTAACTTTTTTATTTATTATCAATCACCTGCGTCTAACTAAGCGCTATACACCCTGTGACCATCTTTTTTGCTTCAATATTATCCCCCCCACCCCACCTTCTGTTTCAACTTTCAATTATACGAGGCTGCCATTCATCTGTCACTGTGCCTGCTTTTATTCCCCATAATATATTGAAGTTTGATAATTAAATTTAACTCTACCAAAATTTGAAAAATGGACAAAAAGCACACATGCAATAATGCTAGATTGAGCTTGGTCATAATGGGTGCTACACCAATAGATTTTCCTCTTTTTTCCATTATGTTAGAGACTGTGAATTCAATTCTACCTAATTGATATAAGCACTGTATGTAAATATATCACTAGTGGACCACCTAAAAATGCTGAAAGCAGTGGAGATGTTGGCACAGCACACTTGTTGGAACCAGTTGTGCAGATTTCTGATTGAGAATGAAGCAACTCTTGGCGTTTTGCATGGAGAAAGTTTACAGAAGGCAGTTGATTAGAAATATTGAATGGTACTACAAAATTAATTCTTGACGTAAATTTGGTTAACTTGTCATTCATCTCGACAACTTGTAAAGCTAGGTGGTTACCCTTGGAATTTTTTTTTGTTTTGAAATAAAAAAAGAATGTGTTAAAAACACGAATGGATGATACATTTGGTCCTTGGCTGGGTTATAAAAAACAATAAAAACACTAAATTTAAAAAAAATAAATACATTGTGTTATTGATGCTTTTAAAACAGTTATCGTTAGTTTTCAAAAATAAGTAATTAAAACACTACTTTAATTTGCAAAACAAAGTCTATTACAAATATTTAGTGGCAACCCTAATTTTCATTTGAAATTTCAAAAGAACCACAAAGGGGAAAAAAAAAATCATTGTGTCATTGAAAGGGAAATGGGGTCTAGATTTGGACATATAAATAAATAAATCACAAGCTAATAAACTGTAACTGAGATGGACTTTATTAATTTAACTACTTCTTTGAGAGTGTAAATGTCCACATATTGTTTGATGGTATATAACTTTTCATGGTCAAGGGTTAATTAGATCTTATTCACTTGGCTTAATTCCTTCAGAACTAATGGGGTCCCTTTAAGTATATCAATCAAGGGAAATAAATAAAAAGAAAATCATTTTCATCTATTATGCACGTCTATTATTCTTTCTCTCTCAACTTTAGTGGACATTGTAGGCCATGTCCTAAAATTCTAGGAAACCACAAATCTTAGACGTTGTAAGGTAGTGTTTGATCTAACTAATAATGGAAACAAATGTAATTGATCATTAATCATTGATTTAGAATGTACTACATCATGCAAATGGAATTAATCATTGAAAACATTAAACCATCTAACTTTTTAAAAAGTTTTAACTATTAGGTTATGGACCCTGAAAGTTTGTATGTATAGCAATGGTTCTAGATCACAAAACTTGAGACTCTAGTGAATTATAATTTTGATACTAGGTTAAACTACGACGTTTTAGAAAACATTAAGCTTCACCATAATTGATTTAACATATATGTAATTTGTTGTGAAGTAGGTACTGAATTATACATTGAATATAATTCAGAAGCAGCTAAAGATACCGACTAGTTAAGCAGAGTGGGCCATTGAAGAATTACAGTCCATCCGTAGTTTTTGTTTTTGTGTTTTTTTGGCACTTGAAAGAAAATCATATATATATATATATATATATATATTTTTAACATCTATTCACTTTCAATACAAATACAATATCAGAAGACTGCTTTTCAAAAGACTAAACCTGATCATTTCCTATACTTACTCATCCCTTTAACCGAGCCTGATCTCACAAGAAATCGTATCTATTTAATGGATTAATTTCAACCATTTTCTAAGAAAATCTCTCCTTATAACATTTAAAAGTTTAGCCTTGGATAATTTATACGAACCCCCCACAAACTAAATAATTTGCTCCAAAGACTATAAATTTATTGTACATATACATTTTCTATGATGTATCTCTCCTCCTAGTTGCCCTAGTGTGACATATGAACCTTTTTTCTTGGTCGTATATGCTTATTTTTTGTTATTGTTGTTGTAGCAGTCTTAAGGGGTTGTTTGCTTGGTGTTGGCTTTTGTTTGGCACGAACTGAATGGAATTTATGAGTTTGATTGTTTTTTGCTGACTTAGTAGGGCATACTGGTTCCTTTTTCTTTTGTTTTTTTTTCAAGTTATTATTTGCTTCAATCAGTTTGTTAGTTACTGGTTTCTTTTTAAATTGTTTTTGTCAAGTTATTATTTGCTTCAATCAACTTGTTAGCTACTTGGTTTTTGTTATTTGGCTTTACATTGATCCTCCTTTGATCACAATGTGTTTTTATAGCTCAAATTTTTTCTTAAGAAAAAGAAAAAGAAAGGCAAAAAAAGGATTAAATGATGAATTTTACTAATTAATTATGATGGGTTGGGAAGTTAGCTTAATATAAAAAAGTAATAATAGTGAGATGAAAATGTTATGAATATTTAGTAGGGGGAAGGAGATGAAACCCTAAAAATGCTTACATGTTTGAATTGAAATAGTTGTTTACTTTAATTTCCCAAAATCCTTAACTAATTTTTCCTTTTTTTTTTTTTTTTTTTTTTGTCTAAACACATTAAATAATTGTTACAAGAGTCTTCGTTTACTTGGAAAATCAATGTTCTAAACTATTAAAACAATAATTGTATTTTTAAGGTTATATTTAGCTCCAAGAAAATATAAGGACAAATATATATAAAAAAATGATTTTCTCATATTTGATTATCTAATCTAAAATAATAAAATAAAATTAAAAATAATTTACATTAACTAGAAAATTATATATTTTAAATTACTTAATATTTATATGGAAAATAACGAAGATGTGAAATTAGTTTGAAATAGTTATAAACATAATTAATTAATTTAAATCATTTAAAAAATATATATATTCTTCTCTCCTTCCTTTTTTCAATGGAAGAGAAGTATTAAATGCAAAAGGATTAAGAAACCCATAAGGGTCTCAATGTAATTCATCTCATACTATTAAAGGGCCGGAGTCAAGAACTTTTGGGCCAATCGTAGGCCCAATCTGCTTTCATTCTATGATTTATATGTTATAAGATCTTGGGATTGTTAAAAAAAAGTGAAAGCATATCATAACGAAAACCGGAAATAATAATAATAATAAGAAATATTTGGTTAAAAAACCTTAAATAATCCAAAATTTGTAAATCTTACTTTTCCATATATTTTCGTTGTTTTATACGCTATTTATTTGCAGGCCACCAATTTAAACGAAGAAAAACATATTCGATACATGCATACAAATCATATCACGCTATAATATATTACTTAATCGGATTCATATGTATTTTAGTCACTATAACATTATCAAATATATAAACTTTTACTGACACATACTATTAACTCAATACTTTTTATCATCTACTTATTTAACGAATTTGATTATACATTTTTATCGATATATCGCTAATTTGAATAAATAAAATTAAATTTATTTTAAAAGAAAAATCTATTCTCATGTTTTTCTTAAAAAATACCTCATTTTAGACAAAAATATCCTCTTTCATTTTAGCTATTTATATGTATCTTATAAAAGAAATGATCACTTTTGGATAAAAAAAAATAATGAGGATGTTTTTATCCAAATATGGTTAAAAATAATTTAAAGGTTAGATTTAGGAAATTCATGATGATGTTTTTATCAAAATAAGGTTAAAAATTCATGAAAGGTTAGATTTTGGAAATTCATGCATATAAGTGTTGGTCTTTTAATCAAATCACAATAATAATAATAATAAATAAATAAATAAATAAAAGGAAAAAGAAGTAAGAAAAAGAAGGGTAGGGTGTGGGACCCACCAGACCTTCCATAGAAAAAGTCTTTCAGCCGCCTTTGGGAATCCTTACAAACCGCTAAACGTCTCCGTCTCCGCCTCCGGATAAGATCCATGCCTCCACTATCCCACCCACCCTCTTTTCTTTCTTTTCATTTTTTTATTTATGTTCTTTTATTATAAACTTTTTCTTTCCACTTTTTATTTATTTATTTTTTATTTTTTATTTATATACTAGTGAGTGTACACAAGAAATTGGTTTTAGGGGTATTTTAAGATTACAAAATTTTGTCAAATCTAACCATTAAAAGTCTCACCCTAGTGATATAGGCATGCTTATTTTCCAAAATTTGTTTCTCCTTAGAAACACATAAAATCTTATGGAAAAAATATAATTCAAGGGAAGCATTTACCCTTCACGAACCTTACCTAGGTCTATCATTGAGTGTATAGGTCCTAATACATATGGGAATATATAAAAAAAAAAGTTTTTCTTTTTTTCAAGATTTATATTCATAATTAAAAAGATATTAAAAATAGAAATAACAATATTATGAATTATATATCAAACTTTTTTTAAACAAAGTTAAGGATGATATGTAAATAGGAATTACATTTTTTCATTTCAAATTTTATGATAAAAAATTGTTTTCTAATCAATTTTCTTAGGTAAAAATACAATATCTTTGACACTTCCCAAATTTTGGATTTTAAACATGTTATTTATTTCTTTTGTACTAAATTTGAGATTTTTTAATTAATTATTTGATGCATAGTTTTAGATGTAGTTTTCTTTTAATAATTATAATATTTATAATTTATTATCAATTCTCAACATATAATCCATAATTAACTAAAAAAAGAAAAAAAGAAAATCTTTATTATTAATACTTGAATTCTATCTAGTTAATGAGGAAAACAAACCTATAATATGCTATCAAATTCTGATTTCTAAAAATTATACAAATTAAATAATGAAGTAATAACAAATAGTGGGCACAAATATATTATTTTAAAGGTCAATCTTAATCTGTTAAAAATTATATTATTTAATTTTTATATTAATGAATTTAAATAAAATAAAATTAGTTTGAAATAACAAATAAGAATAATATATTGAATTCAACTATGTTTTTTTTTGACTCAAAAAACTATGTTTTTATTTTCTTTTATTTTTTCTTGTATTTTTTCCTTACAATTTCTTGAATAATAGGTACTATTAGATGCATTCAAAAAAATTAATAAATTTTTTTTTTCTTATACTTTGTTATTTAAATAGTTATATGAACGAATTAAAAAATTTTATAATATAATATTATAATATGTATATTATAAATAATCAATTTGCAAATAAATTGATATATATATATATATATATATATATATATATATATATATATATATTATAATTGTTCAAATAAATCATTTATCAATATAATATTTTGTAAATATATAAACTATTTTATCATTTGATATTTAAAATAATATTTCATATTAATTTAGATATTGTTTTAAAAATACGTGGTTGCCGTTTTTCTATTATTTTAAATTAATTAATTAAATAACGAAACTTAAAGAGAATCCTCGAACGTTAGCTTTTAAATAAGCAGAATTTAAAAAAATGTTTATCCTAAATTAAATAAGTAAACTAAAAGTAAATGTTGTTTGGGATGAGTGTGTCAGGTGTCCGCCTTGAAGATGTTTTTCCGAATAGAAAAGCTCAACTCCTATAAGTTTTTTGAAGAAATTAAAAAATAAGTGATCACTAAATGAAAAAACAAACAAACTAATTTTTGAAAGCAAATTACCTGTAAAAGTCGAAAAACAAACAAACTTCTAAGAGCCGCTAATGTATAAAGATTTTGATTATATAATGAACATGCCTCGCATCAATGAATGATCTAATCATAGCCATTATATAGAAAAACACATAAATCAAAATCGCAGCAAACTTCCTTCGATTCTTCCAAACCCTTGTCATTTCAAAACGTGATGGTTAATCTTTTCTAAAAAGAAGAGCAGACTTAGGGACCAAAAGACGTGCATCACTTTTCTTTATATTGAGACTCAACCCATCACTTAGTCTTTGCGAAGAGGTGCAAGGGTTGTTATGGGTAATTTGACGAGGTGGAACATATTTGAAATGTGGGTAATTTGCAATTTAGAATATGAATCATTCCTACGCCTCCCACTTGGTATGTATAGTCAACATCCACCACAAAGAGAAACTAAATATAGATAAATCATATGATTGGTCCTCTTAATAATAGTATTATCTTTCTATGTATTACAATATATCAAGCTTCCTCAACACAAACCCTTAAATTAATGAATAAACTATATTTTTAAGGCCTGAATTTAATAATATTTCTCAAAATAATAATTTGAAATATACAAAACCATATGAGAAAATATAAGACTGAATAAGAGTTCCATTGAAATAAATAATGTATGTACAATAAAATTACATAGTGGAACCAAGTCATATTTGTACTACATGATCCTTAAAATACTTAGGTGGCCTTTAGTTAAAGAATCGATAATCATCAACTTAGTGCAAATGTGCTCAATGACCACTTTCTTTTCTTTAACATGTTCTCTTATTGCTAAGTATTCAATGTTGATATGTTTACTTTGACTTCTGCTCTTGTTATTCTTAGTCATAAATGTTGTAGATGAGTTGTCACGGTACAACGTCAAAAGCCTAGATATTGAATCCACACCCTAGTGCCTATATATAAACTTTTTATCCATACACCTTGTGATGTAGCCTCCAAAATAAGATGATTCAGTTCTCGATCTAATCAGTGATTAGTGTAGAGAGATCACAAATATTTATAAACCTAAATCACCTAACTAGAGTATCTAAGACTAATGTAGTTATAGTGGTTCTAGGGTCGTCCACAAGATGAGTTTTCTCTTGGAAGTAAGTATGGTAGGAAACCTTAGGGATTGGTTTCACTAAGACAACACACACCAAGGGAAATCTAAGGGATTTCTAGGGTTCCCGATTGGGTGAACAGGGAATCAACATGTAGTTGAACGTCAAACCCTGCCTAGGTATTCCTCTTATTAGATTTAAGGTTAAGCTCGATTCTAAGGGTAAGGATGGCTTGCTAACTAATGGGACACACCTTTAGAATCCCACCTAAGCTCTTTTGATCACTCGAAAAGGAACAACCTTTTCAATCACGCCGGATGAAGGATATATTCAACAACAATTCAACGTACCTACTAAGCTTGCTAAGTTTTGGGGGAACTAAGTGACCTAGAGTGAGAAACTCCTTCTAAGATCTAGTTAGAGGATCCTAATGACACCAATGAATGCCCTATTGTTGGTATCCAACCTTATTACACTCGGCCCTAATGGTGTTCAATAGAAACATGTCTATTCTTTTGTGATTAAGTGCATATATCCCTTGTTTGCCTTGGTTGGTGACTTAGATTCACCTAACCTAACAAAAGATGATTTACTCACTCATTCTGAAGTTTACAAAATTTAGGGAATATGTAAAAGTCGAAATCATACAAAGAGAGAAGTGGGGTAGAGAAAAATGAATCAAAGAACACAAACTCCAAGTTCAATCAAAGTTCAATAAGACATTAATGATGTCTTGTTTGATCCGCCATAACCCTTTTTATAGAGGCTCACTACATCTGGGACATTATAGACATATTACAATGTGTCTTTTAGGGTTATAAGTCATAAAATGTTCGAAAATAGCAAGAAATATCTAAGATGATCTAAAGACGTATAGTCAAGCGATTTCGCTTCCTAGAGGAACTGTGACAAATCTCCTTCATGTTCCATTTCGATCTACAACCATGCCCCGAAAGCAAAAAAATTTCAAGCCCTAGAGATCCTGTAGAGAGAAATTCACTAAATTGTCCCATTTTGTTTCTCTCATTGTCCAATCATGCTTTTGAAGTTCCAAAACATCCGAATCATACTTCAGATTTCCAAACTCAAACTAGACACCCTATGTGCCTCATTGCTCATCCTATGCTTCCAAAGAGCCACAAAAGTAACTATAAACTATGCAAAACACCGCATCTATGAAAAACATTATTAACAAGGAATAGGAACTTGCAACTCGCATAATTGGCTAAGTATGAATATTAGCCACTCAAAGGAGCTTAAGATGAATGAATTAAGCATGAATATATTCCATTTTTGATTGGTTATCACAAGACACGAGCTTAGCTCCTTAGTGGAAGTAGCAATCAAGGTCTACTTCCCACTTCTCTAATATATGACTCCATTAATTAGCATGGAAATATAACAAGTTATTAACTTTTGTGAGTCAAGACAACCAACAAAATCGCGATTGTGGTAGCTAATCACCTCCAAATTGTCGGTTCGTCTATACATAAGCATGTAATCCTTTATTCCTTTAAGTTCATCACCTTCTTTGCAACTCTCCAATGGTCAAATCTGGGTCACTCTAATATATTCCTAACATCCGAACAACAAATGTAATGTCAGGTCTGGTATAGACTTGAGCATACATTAGACTTCCACCAATCAAAGCATATGGAATGTTCTTCATGTGTTTTTGTTCAAAATCATTTTTAAGACATTGAATCAAATTGAATTTGTCATTCTTCACAACCAATGCTACTAGGGGTGTAATCGAGTTGATATAGAGCCAAGCTCGAGCTCGACTCGATTAAAAAACTTGAAGCTTAAAGTCGACTCGAACACCCGCCGTTTTTTTTTTTTTCATGCTCAAACTCAACTCGAAAAATAGTTGAGCTACTAACTTGACTCGATAAAGCCTTTCGCATCAATTAAAAAGGTAATAAATAACTATACTCGAACTCCACTTGACTCGAAATTGACTCAATTAATAAAATAGTAAAGCTCGATTAAGATCGCGAGTAGCTTGAGTCGAGTATTGTGATATTTGAACTTGACTCATTAGTTACTCGAACTCGAGCTTGAATCGACACTCGAGTCGAATTCAAGTATTTTACGAGCCTAGCCTGGCAGCTCGACTCATTTATACCCCTAGGTGCTACACTCGATGAATAGCTTTTCATGTTCATTCCCTCTAAAACTTTATTAATATAGGTCTCCTGAGACAAACCCAAAATGGCTTGAGATTTTTCCTTATGGATCTTAATGCCAATGACGTCATAAGATGCTCACCTATATCCTTTGAGAGAAAATTTTTTCACCTCAAATAGTAAACCCTTATCATTAGTTGTAAACAGAATATCATCCACATATATATAACACAAGAAAAAAAATCTTACTCTCATTGACCTTATGGTATATACATAGATCCATGATATCCTCTTCGAAACCGAATGAAGTAATGACTTCATGGAATTTCAAATACCGTTGGTGGGATGCTTGTTTTAATCCATGGTTGGATTTATTAAGCTTGCAAACCAAATGCTCACCTTCACAAGAAGAGAATCCTTCATATTGTTTTATGTAAATCTTTAGGGTACCATTAAGGAATGTCGTTTTCACATCCATTTTGTGTAGATCAAAGTAAAAATGGGATACCAATGCCATAACTATGCAAAGAAAATATTTCTTAGACATAGGAGAAAAGGTCTCTGTGTAGTCAATTCCAACCGTTTGAGTGGAACTCTCATAATGAGTCTTGCCTTATGTCTCTTAGTATTGTTCAATAAGTCCTTTTTGTTTTAAAGATCCATTTACACCAAATGACTTTTACGCCATCAAGCAACTCAATGAGATTCTAGACTCTGTTAGATGCCATAGATTTCATCTCTTCCTTCATGGCATTGTACCACAAGTTAGATTCCTCATAACACATGGCTTGGAGAAACGTTTTTGGATCATTTTTGGCTCAAACTAGGAATTGTTGATTTTCTTACTCTTGAAGATCTTCTTAATATTGTTAAATCATTTTCTTGAGGAATTTTTTTTAATCAACATGTTGTTCAACAATTTCTGGAATTTCCTCATTAGCAACTTGATTTATTGTGTTCAAAATCGCGAGCACGTGGTACTTTAAAGTAATCGGTTGTCTAACACTAATCAGACTGAAAGTGGTGTGAATGACAATCAATCTATCACTTGAACTAGGAGTGTTGAGCTTCATAATGATATTTCTCATAAACAATGTCCTGAAATTAATCACTCTCAGTAATCAAGTCATTCTTAAGAAATTTTGCATTTCTTGATTCCACAATCGTAGTGCTGTGAGATGGATAATAAAATATATACCCCTTGAACCTTTCAACATATCCAATGAAATATCCATTAATGGTCCTTGGGTCTAGCTTTTTTTTTCTTGTGGGTTATAAATTCTCACTTTAGCTGGGCATCCCTAAAGGCGCAAATATATTACAAACTCAGTTTTCAACCTTTGAACAACTCAAAAGACGTCTTATGGACAACCTTGGTTGGAACTTGATTTAATATATATGCTATCGTCTTTGAGCTTCAGTCCACAAGTATTGATGTAGTTTTGTGTTACTCCTCATACTCATTACCATGTCAATTGAAGTTTGGTTTCTTTTTTCAGCCACACCATTATGATCTAGTGAGCTAAGTATAGTGTGTTAGGCAACAATCCTATGTTCTTGAAGAAACTTTGCAAACCTACCAGAAGCTTGTCCATTCTTCTTAGATTTACCATAGTACTCCACCTATATTTGATCTCACGATCATAATATATTTTCCACATTGATTCTATATTTCAACTTTAAAAACTTTAAAGACGTCTAAAGATTCATATTTGGAATGAAGTAAATAGAGATAGATATATCATGAATAATCGCTTCATGAAGCGTGATAAGGTATTTCGAACCATTTGCATCCATGTATTGACAACAAATGCCTATATGTATAATCTCTAATAGGTTTGTAATCGTCTTTGCACCCTTTTAGATTTGTTAATTTGCTTAGCCTTAAGGCAATTCACATAAGTCTAAAAAATCAACAAAATCCAAAGTACTAAGTACTCCTTCATTTACCAATCTCTTAATTCTAGTGCCACAACATAGAGGATTCTGTATTCACAACACATCTTTTTAATTTAGCAGTAACATGCATAGAATTATAAGCAACATTTTTTTGTAACTTAATGTGGAAAAGACCATCAGACAAGGTATAATAACCAATAACTTCATATTTATTGGATAAACTAAAACTAGAATTCGAAAAGTTAAAAGGAAAATCCCAAAGGTACAAGTCTTAAAATTGAAATTAAATTCCTAGAAAAACTTGGAACATAAAATGTCTTTTCCAATTCAAAAATAAAATCGTTGCTTAAAACCAACCTGTAGTGCCGCATTTTACATGTGAACTCATTCGCTTCATGAATGTATGTACGCTCACTTCCAATTTGATTCATTAGTTCATATACTTTTATGGCATTGAAACATGGATTGTAGAACCAGAATCAATTCATCATGTGTTATGATTAACATTAGCCATATTAGATTCATAATGTAATGAGAGAGTCTTTGACCCCTATTCTTCTTCTCCCTTTGGGCCACTTCATTCAAATAAAAGAAGATTAAGTACCTTTATCGTCAAGCCAAATCTTAAATTTTGAGTAGTCTTTTTTCATGTGCCTCTTTGATGAAGTGGAAGCCAGGATAGAAGGCTAATTCACATAAATAGTTACGTTGATCGAAAAGATACCGAAACTATGAAGGGGAATTCTTAACTTGAATTCGTTGATTCTAAAAAAATACTGAAAAGCAAGGGATTGGGAGAAGAAACTCTCTTTGATTTTTTATTTATTAATAACTACCTCTAAAGAAAGCCAAAGCCAAATATTTATAGTATCAAACCCAGACCTATGAACTAAAATTAAAAAGGACAACTAAAATCCTATAATAACCTCAACAATTTATCCTAAATAAAATAAAAGAATATCCAGGATAAATAAATAACCAAATCCAAAAAACCCTAATATTAGAATTGTGTTTTTAATGAAACACAATTCTTATATGCGCCCATCATTCTCTGGTCAGGAAAGATTTGTCCTCGAATTTGACTCATATGAATCATCAATAAAGGAACGAAATGCTTGACATTGAATAATGCTAGAGGTATGAAGGCTAATCGTGGAAGTCAAGACTATATGCACTGGGGTTAATTTTTGAAGCACCTCTAAAGGACCAATCTTTTGAGCCTTTAACTTGTTGTACTCGTGGAGTGGGAAGCGATCCTAAAGTCAAAATGGTCTAAACTTTATCTCCAACTGTAAACTCGACATGCTCCATCGGTATAACCATAACTGTACTTCCCGCAACTGAGGAAACAAGATGATCATGAGTGAGCTAGTGGATGCGTTGCAAGTCTTCAATGAAATCAATTGCCTTGTCGTGCATTCTAGTGCGATTAGGAAGAGTGGTCAAGTCCAACGGGCATCACTGCACACAACCAACTACGTAAACTAAAGCAAGTCTCGCACTCTATTTCACATGGTTATAAGCTAATTCAGCCTGCTCAATTTCAAAACCTAAGACTTCAAATGATCCTCAACGACTTTAAGTAATTGCCGCGTACCATTAGTGACCCGCTGATTCATCCGTTTGAGATGATAAGTCGAACTCATTCGCACTAGTATTGACCATGTGCCATAGAGATCGCCAAAAATGGCTAAGGAAACGCGTATCCTTATCGACACACTAGAACCCAAACCATGTAGTGCCTGTGAAACTTCAAAGAACAACTATGCCACTTTAACAACATCGCGCAGGGTACGCCGTAATGGGATAAAGTGTGCCATCTCGAGAAGTGATCACGAACACAAAGATGGAATCGCTAGACGCCCTAAAACTCCGGGTCCTCGCTGACCAACCGTCAACCTCGTAATAATGGCAGATCGCATATCTCTAATACCACACTATCGTGTCTCATTCACCGAGACTATTATGAGTAAAAAGTACCATCAGCCCTTTTAACCATACTCAAAACATTACTCAAAACTATGTTACAATAGTCCTTAAGAGTTTATTACAACACTTTTATACAAAATCATATATTAATACTATTTTGTTCTAATACATTTTACAAAATGAATATCAAGGCCACATGTCGACTTTTTTCATAATTACGCCTCATGAGCGCCTATCCATCGGTGTCCTGGTCTGCACCAAAGATTTTTCTTCCCATAGTGCATGAGCCACGCCCAGAAGAGAATACCTCCTACAAGGGCTACTCCCCACCTAAGCACACATGCAATGTCCACTCACCATTTCATAATCACATTCGAACAAGAATATGCAAATTCTATGTGGAATCCTACATGCCAGCCAGCGAACGAGACGCGACTCATCATGTACCATGCACCCGAGTCTCACACCCCCACAACGCCTAAGCCCATGTGTGAAAACCGTCATTCTAGATTGATATCCATCGATCATTTTCAAAACAAATTTCATTTGTTTATAAACCAAAAGCTGACGATACATCACGTTGATCATTTTATATTCAAAATCCATGCGCTTTTTTATGGGTAGTGGATTTTTGGTGTCTCAATATGCTCCGCAACCGAGGTAATCTTACGCTCTTTTCACCTCGGATTATGTTTGACTATATCGATGGGTTTTCACCCGGGAGGGGGTGATCTATCTCAACTAATGATACCCGACACATATTTTCCTTTACCATTTCACCAACCGTGCGACTGGCTGACGCCATTCTATTTAACCGGTACCCACCCAATCAAAACACCAAACGAGCGCGATTTTAACAACCGGTACTACACCCATTTAATGTGATGTCCCCTGCATTATGCAATGCACGGCGCTACGCAGATTTGTGTCATGCCACATAATGATGAATGCTATATGGACAATTTTATCAAACATGCATACTAGACGATCCTGGCAATTATATCACATGCATATACTTCACATTAACTCATTCATGTCAATGTATCACGTTATTTATCAACATCACATACAAATCATTATCATATCATAATGAAGACTTTATCCTTTAGGCTAAATTACCATAACATGTCCATAAATAGCTTCACAACATGTTATTATGTGGAATGGCCCCTTTGTCTACACATACAATTCATCACATGTCAATATTTATTACACATATCAACATTTCATCAACAAAGATGTCATGCCATGTAATTGGGTGACACTTGTGTTTATGATCAAAATTTCAAGAATGTTGTGAGCACCAAATTCATTTCCATCATGATTAGATTCTAGACTCAAATATCTTTTTAAAGAGTCCAACAGGCTCAATCTGAGTTCTGGAGCAAGAAAGATACGGTCGTCCTGCTGAGGCAAATAAGGGCCACACTATCACACTGGTCCACACAATAGTGTGCCCAAGGGTTGCAGCCTTGCAGGAACATTTTGGCAACTCCCGTACATGCAAGTTTTCAACCCAAATTCGTTTCGGAAGCAACCTTTTAGATTGGCTACAAACCCGTCTCAATTACGACCTCAAAATGAGCCATATTCCAATTAATACCACACAACATGCCATAAACATGACACAACATGGTCCCGTGCCACTAAAACAATAGCCTGTTGAAGGAAAGAAAACCACAGTGTGAAGAATTCTACCTGGAGCGCACTCGTCGAATACACTGACTTACTGATCCCAGTTCGACCGTCTAACACCGCCTTTCCTTCTTTCTATCCCTCTTCGCACATCTCTCTCTTTTCTTTTCCTCTCTTTCTTTCCTTTCTTTCCCTTTTTTTTTTTTTTTCCTTCCTTTTCCTTCTTGCTACTCCCTGCTTCTACGAACAACTCCCACACCCCATATATAGCCTTCTCCATGTGCCATGGCTGTCGACACACGGGTTAATATGTGTCCTACATGCATAGGCTCGCCATGCATCAGACACATGGATTTACAAACAACATGGCTCACCAGCGTAACACCACACCACCACTATGTCGCCCGACACTGCTACCGAAAAACGCGGGAATTTTTAATCATCTCTTGAATTCAATCAAATTTACTGGCAATCTAAATTCTGATGACGAGAACCCAACGGAAGGAGATCGCTTTGTTATCCAAGATCTAGAAAAACTTCCGTGCTTTCAACCCGTATCGTAGCGGCAAGGTCATCGGTTTCGCCCAATTTTTGAAAAGCTAAAATTTACCCGAGTTTTACAATCGTTGCCTCAGTGCGAGGTAAACCAAAAATCCACGTTACTGTTTGTCCATGGTCAGGTTTCAGATAAGAAGGGCATGTGTGAGGCCATCACTGGAAGCTTTGCCCTTAGTCCTGACATGAGGCGCCACAAAACGCCCAATGTCGGGACGTGAGAGTTACTAAAAACAGAGCCTGGCCACTAACCATGTGGTCCGGTTTCTACCCATGATCTCTCGCCAAGCAGTGCAAGTCCGACACTCAGAAGCCAAGGTCGCAACCGAACACATAATCTATTTCCTCGAAAGAGGAAATCATCATGAATCACAAAGTTAGTTTGCTTACCATCATGAATATTAGACAAGATGCGCACAAAGTATGGCTCGGAAGAATACAAATCGGAAAATCTAGCGAAACTAGGAACCGAAACCATGAAGGATGCAAGCAAGGATGTGCGTCGGCTTAGGGCATCAACCACTTTGTTGAGTGCGCCAAACTTGTGCTTGATCACGAAGGTGAACTGTTGTAGATAGGCAACCATGATGCAGTTGTAATAAACCTTACCCATGTGCCTATGGAAGTTCAATATCAGATCGGTACATGACAAACTTGCGATGGAAAGAGATAATGTCGCTTAATGCTTTCATGGTTGAACCAGGTGATAGAACTCAACATCATAAGTGTTGTAGTGAGATTGAACGCCAGAAAGTTTCTCGTGTTCGCTCTGGTTCATCCTCAATAGAAGGCGAATTCACACAAAAAGTTGCGTTGATAAAAAAGATAACGAAACTATGAAGGGGAATTCTCAACTTGAATTCGTTTATTTTAAAAGAATACCAAAGCAAGGACGGGAGAAGACACTCTCGATTTTATTTATTTATTTATTAAATAACCCGCCTCCTCAAGAAAAAGCCAAAGCCACATATTTATAGTATTCAAAACCTAGACTCTGGGGATGAACTCGAAATTAAAAAGGACAACTAAAATCCTAAACAACCTTTAACAACTTATCCTGGCCAAAATAAAAAGAATATCCGTGGAATAAATAACCACATCCAAAAAAAAATCTCTAATATTAGAATTGTAATACCTTAAAACACAATTCTTGTACGCGCCATCACTCTTCTTCTTACAAAAAAATAATAATGGATAACACTTGATTCTTTCTTTATGTCCTCAAGAACATGAATCTTTTCTTTCTTTTAGCTTGACCTTTCTTTGCTGTGACTCTTCCTAATTAGCCTTTCCTCCTCTTGCACACACATTGTTAATAATTCATCAATTGACCACTTATCATTATGTGTGTTGTAAGAAATCTTGAAGGGACTATACTATTAGGGCAAAGTGTTCAATATGAAATGAACAAGGAAAGACTCCGACATCTCAACTTCCAATGTCTTAAGCCGAGTCACTATATCCCTCATGTACATGATATGATCACACACCCCTCTTAATCCCAGTGACCTTGTTGGATGAAAACTGCATACTTAAGGTGTTGATAAGAGCTTTGACAGAAGTTGTAGACTACTCATCGATGACTTTCAGAAGTGGTTTGACTTTATCAAAATACTCGATAGAACAACAAATATCAGCGTTTATCTTGGTCTTTATGAACATCATAGAGAGACGATTGGACCTCCTTGACTTTTCATTGAGATTGATAACATCTACAGTGCTGGTTTCAGCAATGGCATGTGGTTCATCTTTCCTTATAGCATAGTCAATATCTATAAATCCCAAATGTAGAAGAACTCTCTTTTCATACCTTATAGCTTATCAATTTCTTAGTTCGAGAATGTCAAATTTAACATCATAAATGTTTACAAGTTGAATAATTTAATATCATAAATGTTTGCAAGTTGAATAATTGCACATTTAAATATACATGCTTATTAATCAAAATTTGAGACAAAAAAATAAAATGTAATGTATTATCAATGTAAATCATTTTTTAATCCATGAGTCTAGTGACATAAAACTTGCATGTGGGCTAAATTTTTACGTTCCTCTTCCTATTTTCTATGGGTAAATTAGAAAAATATAATTTGATATTTTATCCCAATTAATCATAAAAATATAATAAAATTCCTATGGATAAGTTCTTTATTATATTACATATGATTAATACTTAATAATGTTATCTAAATGCGATCTTAAAACTTAATATATAAATTTAACAAATTAAAGATGCAATGGTTATTCCTTAATTAATTAAAATTATATTGATCACTCAACATTATTGTAAAGGAAACTTATAAGCAATTTAAAGAATACTAATATTATTCACTTAATTTTGCATGTATAATAATAATAAAAAATTATACCCAGAAATAATCAAAATAAATATTTTTTTAAAAAGCATGAAATTAATAACCAGTATAGGTAAATTAAATACTTGTGTTTTGGAATAGAATCGACCTCTATTAAAAAAAAAAAAAAACCAATTGGACACCCAACCCAGTGGTAATGCACCTGTACATGGAGTTGAGTGTCCTAAGTTCTGACTCCATTTTTAATTAATTTTGAATATATCCAAACAAAGGTTCGGCCCATGGTACCAAACACGCACCGTCTATCCATGGTGGCCAAAGAGTGCTCTTCTTCAACCTCTATAATGACTCCTGCTTAACCTAAAGATTTTCGTCCAAAAACCGTAGGCAAAAAGGGAAATTTCAAAATCTATTTGCTAATGATTTCTTACTATTGGAAGGTTGAATTAGCATAAGTCTCCGCCAAATAAATCATGTGCTCAACCTACCGTTGAAGACCAAATTGGTAAATCATGTCTTGAGTCGTTTACCTTACTTGGGAGCAACATGCCTTTAAGGTATATTCAATGAATCAAAAGTAAATATTCCTTGTGATGTTTAAAGAAAGCAATACAAGGCAATATTAAGTAAATCAAATCAAGAAGATTAGGTGCTATTTGATTCCCTCTCTATCCCTAGAAAGAAGATATTATGCCTTATCAAATATGGTATATGATCTGTACTCTAAGATGGCTTGGAGGACAAGTCTGACAACTAGATCTCACAAATATTGAGACACAACATGCACCTATAAGAAGAAAAAAAAGTTGTTCATTTAGGTATTCACTTGTTTAAGTGATTTGAGAAGACACACAAAGGAGATTGATTGGGAAGCTATCCATGTTTGAAGTAGCCGTCACAGGTACTGCTCTTGCTCATGATGATGAGCAGTATTGACACTTCTTGTTAAGAAAGAGGTGCAAGGCTTATATGAGTTTAGATGTTAAAAAGGAGAAATAAGGGAGCTTATCATACTTAGATTCCACTCATGAAGAAGTTAGAAGAAGGCGGCCAGGAGAAAGGCGAGCTATTCTCACATAAGACCAACGTGTAACCTAATTAATATATGGTGAAATCCTTTACATCTGGGCTTAGCCTTGGGATGTAGGCTTTTGTCGAACCGCTTAACCAATCTCTTGTCTTTGTGTTTATGTGAGCGTTTATATTTTTGTTTATCACATGCAGTTTACTTTCAGTCACTATTTATTATCCTGTCTTCCCATAGTATGCAACAATGTTTCATCCGTTGATGAAACATCTAGTAGATCACTGCATGTACAAACAATTGTTCCTTTTTCACTTACCTTAGTTTACATTAAAAGATTAAAAAAATACAATCTTTAATGAACATATACAAGATTCTTAAATTGAACTTCATCCATCAAGTAAACACGTTTCTAAGCATTTAAAGGTACAAATCCAAACTACAATTCTAAACTAACATTCATGAAACATGATTTGGAACACTATGTAATTCTCCCTAAACCAAAAGGAAATTTTTTTTAATCAAGGCAGGTTAGATATGTGTTATGATACTAAATGTAAGATTTAATGAACGATCTAATCATGTTGAAACAAACTAGTAACACACCAGATCAAAACAAAAAAGAAAATCGCCAACCTCTAGCCATTGTGCAGAAAAACAGAGAAATTGAAACTAAATATTAAACTTGCGTGTGGTTCTTCCAAACCCTTAATTGTTAGAAAATAAAGAGATAAAGAACAAGAGCTTATCAATAGAAGCCGTGGTCGCGGGTCGAGCCACCCGCCTGGGAGCCGAATTTATGACGATCAAGGTGCAATCAACAATGTTGTTCGCTCCCAAGGTTAACACAAATTAGCCTCCAACATGTGCAACACATAAAGCTTGGAACAACAAACTTCAATTGCCCATAATAAAAGCAATGTAAAGAAAAACCTAAGAGAAGAGATGATCCCTTTAATGAATGATTTGTTCATCTTGGACCCTCTCATTGTATGTAGCCTTAAACCTTGATTGGAATATAAATCATAAATGTAAAATCAAGTTGTTGGTGGGTTGTTTTCAAATGTGGAGGATTTTAAGGGATGAAGAATTCAAAGGAAAGGACCAAGTCAAAAGGGTTTTTAAATGGTTTTAAAATAAGCATAGAGGGTAATATAAACCATCAACCATTCTTCTAACATACTTAAACGTCAATGTCTTTTGATTGAATTGACACCTAGTGAAATGAGACAACAACTTTGTTAGTGAAGTGAATTGCTCTTGAACTTCAAGAACTCAAGATGAGACCCCTATAACACATATTATACCCTTAATGTTTATTGTTCCATGAGAATACACTAATATTTGAATGGCCATGTGTATACCTTGGGTTCTCATGGGTGCTCTAGAAAGGTAACCAAGTCTTTCATGGAAGGCGTATTACACCTTCACACCCAAGTCAGGTTTCATCAAGTGTAATTAATTTTTTGCACCATCCATTAAAGTGGCCATGATCATTAAAGACCTTTATGGTCTAACCTCTGCATAGTGGTATTCATCAAGTCCAAATAGAAAGGACCTCTATTATGGCTATGAATCCACAACAACTTGACATAATGATGATCCATCAAGTCCATTCAAAATAGGACCACCTAACACTAGGCTATGGTATCGAAAAAAAAAATTGACCAAGAAATATTGATCAAACCTTTCATCTTTGTTTACGGGTTTAAGCTCCATTCCTTTAGAAGACTTAAGAACAACTCTTCTTGTTAATCCTTTCGTAAAAATATTTGCCAAACTCTTTTCAGATCATACACACTCCACAGAAATCACTCCATTCTTTAAGAGTTGTTTGACCGTATCATGTCTAATATGGATGTGTCTTTGTTTTCCATTATACACATTGTTTTTGGCTATCCTAATTGCGGCTTGTGAGTTACAATGTAGGAAAACAAGTATTGAAGATCTTCCCCACAATAGCATATCTACCAACAAGTTCCTTAGCCATTCAGCTTCTTGACCTGCCAGCTCAAGAGCAATGAACTCAAATTCCATGGTGGAGAGTCCTATGTACATTTTTTTTATGATTTCCATGATATAGTACCTCCACCCAATGTAACTTGTAGAACTAACTTCATTGTTATCACACTCAATTTGCATCACAAAACCTTTCTAATAATCGAGAGGAAATTTGCTAAAATGTAAACATTGGTTTGCAATACTCAGATATGAAAGTAATCTATACAATGCATTCCAATGATTGTCATTTGGATTATGAGTGTAATGAATCAATCTACTGGTTGCATAGGCTATGTCAGACCTAGTAATTCATGAGAAACATAACACTTCCCATGATTTTAGCATACTCAACTTGTGAAACACTAGGACCATTATTCTTCATAAGAGACATGCTTGGATCAAATGGTGTTCTCACGGGCACAACATCTAAACAATTAAAATTTTCTAATATTTTCAATATAATGAGATTGACACATGGAATAACCATTTTCAGTTTTTCTTATTTTGATACCAAGAATCACATTAGCTTCTCCTAAATTTCTCATATCAAATTGAGAAGATAAAAACATCTTAGTTTCATTAACCACATTCACTTTAGTACCAAAAATTAGCATGTTATCGACATATAGGCATATAATTACACAATCTGATCCAAACATTTTTTAATAAACATAAGAATCAGAGCCATTCACAATATAGCCATTATTTATTCAAGTTTGATCAAATTCTTTGGTACCATTGTTTAGGGGCTTGTTTTTAGACCATAAAGAGACTTTTTGAGCTTACACACCTTGTTTTCTCTCGCCCGTAACAATACGAAACCTCCAGGTTGTTCTATATATATATATTTTTCAAAATTTCCATTAATTAGGAAAGCTGTTTTAACGTCCATTTGGTGCACCATAAGATCATAGATTGTAGCAAGCGCAACTAGAGTTCTAATGGTAGCAATTTTGGTTACAGGAGAGTAGGTGTCAAAATAGTCAATGCTTTTCTTTTGGGTGTAACCTACAACTACCAATCTGGCCTTGAATTTTTTTATAAGATATATGTTGTAATCTCATTTTCCATCAAAAATCCATTTGCATTTAATAGGCTTACATCCCTTAAGCAAATCAACTAACTCCCATGCATGGTTTGTCATTAAAGAATCAAGTTCACTTTTAATGGTTTCTTTCCAAAAACTAGTATCCATGGATGTCAAGCCTTCATATGTTTTTGGATCTTCCTATATTTAAAAATTATGAAATAATATCTTCATCTAATCTATAACAATAAAAAACTTAAACTAAAAAGGAAGTAACAAAATTTAGTCCTAAAGCATTTTCTATCCCACGCCTCTACTCATTCTAGGTTCGCCATGCTCATTACAGTAGAAGGCAAAGACATGGGCACGAATAGTTTAATTAGAATGACCAACAATATTACTATGATCCTTTAAAGGGAAGACGTAGTTCAAAAAATTTTTGCATCTCTAGATTCACAAATAGAATTGTCGCCTAAAAGACATAAATCTATAAGTTGCACTTGTTTGAGTGATAGACAACAAAAACACAATCAAAAGTCTTAGGTCAAATATTAGTTTTCATAACTTTTGGGATCCAACTTTAGCTAAACAACCCTACACCTTCAAATAGTTAAGATTAAGAGCAAAACCTTTCTACAATTTGTAAAGAGTTTTATCTAACTTTTTGTGAGGAACCTTATTAAGAATGTAGCATGCAGACAAAATAGCTTCCCCTCACATATTATCAGACAAACTAGAACTCAACAACATGACATTCATCATTTTTTAGCGTCCTATTTTTCCTTTTAGTTATGTCGTTTTGCTATGGAGCATAAGGGGCAGTTGTTTCATGTATTATGCCATTTATTTCACAAAATTCTTTAAGGAATTTGGTACTATATTCTCCACCCCTATTAGTTCTAAACCTTTTTATTTTCTTTTCTAACTGATTTTCCACCTCTGCTTTATACTTTAAAAACATTTCTACAACCTCATCTTTTGATTTTAACAAGTATACCTTGAAAAATCATCAACAAATGTAATATAATACTTTTTACCACCCTTACTAATTGTGTTCTTGAAGTCAGCTAAATCTGAATGTATTAATTCAAGCAGCTTAATACTTCTTGTTTTGACATGTCTAAAAGGTTTTTTTAACATATTTTGCTTCTACGCAAACATAGCATTTGGAACAATTTTTATCATTCACAACATTAATTAGATGCATAGTTCTGAGTCTTCTAATAGAAGCAATATTAACATGTCCTAGCCTACTATGCCACGACACGTATTCAAGAATATAAGTAAAAGCAAGAAAGAACTTGTATTAGAGCAAAGAAAATAGTGTTCGAACAAGCAATCCATCACAATACTTTTCCCAAAAATCCCCATTTTTGGTGATTATCACCTTATCGCTTCAAAACAATTTTCAATCTAGTCTTATTATTAAATCATTGTAGACTAAATTTAAGCATAAGGCACATACAAGACATTATTCAAAGCTAAAGTTTTTCCAAAGGTGAAAGGAAAACCTTCCATTTTCCAAGCACTCTTGTAGTTGTGGGATTTCCCATGTAGACACATTTACCATCTGCAACATCTTCAAGATTGTGGAACAGCTCCTTGTTGGCACATAAGGTGCTAAGCCCGTATCAAGCACCCAATATGTTTTGCTTTCCACCAGGTTTGCTTCTACAATCACAACAATGATTTCTTCTTTTTCAGCAAGATTAGCCTAAGGTGTAGCTTGATTCGTAGGTTTGCGTACTGGAATTTATTGATTTTTCCTTTGATAGCATTGATATGCCTTATGGCTTGGTTTTCCACATACATAGCAAGGTTACCGTTTTCTTTTGAATTTTTCCATCACCCTTCTTAATTTGTTTGCCTTTTCCTCGAGCGCTCCATCTTTATGAAATTTCTTTCTTCCCCTTCCTTCATACATGTCCTTAAGCACCAAATGTGTTCAACAAGGTTAGCTTTAATAGAAATAGAGGAGATAGAACTTGTTTATCTTTCAACCTACTGCCTCCTGGCTCTCATGTGACTAATGAGTCCTTGCAAAGCTTCGATATTTCTTCTTATGTTTCAATTGATTCCTATAATCGCCTTCTACGAGGGTGGGAATTCCTCCAACAACACATTTGCTCGCAAAGATCTCACACACATTTTCATGCCAGACAACACATTAGCCACCAAATTCCTGCACTCGTGAGCTTGGTCCATCACAGCTTATTTCATCAACCATCTAAAATTGTAGCCATTTTCCTACTGCATATTTTTTCCTTCCAACATCATCACCCCCATATCGATTTTCTAAAGTGTTCCAAATTACCTTAGCTTGTTTTTGAATTACAAATACATCGAACAATGAGTTCGTCATGTGATTCAGTAAGTGACCTCTCATTGTTTTGTTGTCTTTTTCAAATCTTTTCTGAATTCATCATCTGCTTGGTTGGTTTTTTTAGTAATAGGTGTAGTGAGAGGAGTAGTTTGAGGTCGAGACATTTTTGGTTTGTCAAATGGAAACATCCCTTGAACAATACATAATGTCTTCTAGTCGCTCAAAGAGAATACAGTTTTTTGCGGACTATCGTTTATGTTAAATCGATCAAGGGTCTAAGTTTGAGATATCGAGAAGGGGGCTTTGTTCAAAGAAATAGCCGTAGATAAATTCGCTTTCAAATTGGTAGAAAA
This sequence comes from Tetrastigma voinierianum, assembly GCA_016808115.1. Lineage (NCBI taxonomy): Eukaryota > Viridiplantae > Streptophyta > Magnoliopsida > Vitales > Vitaceae > Tetrastigma > Tetrastigma voinierianum. The sequence goes on from JAEQBH010009272.1 coordinate 126,118, forward strand.
TAAAGAGATAAAGAACAAGAGCTTGTTAATAGAAGCTATGTCGTGGTTGAGCCACTGCCTTGAAAGTTAATTTTGGCACGATCGAGATGCAATCGATAACGTCACTCACTCCCCAAGGTTAACTCAACTGGCCTCCAACACGTGCACTCGTGGCGAAAGCTTTGAATAACAAACTTCAATCACCCATAAAGAAAGCACAGAAAAGAAAACTGAAGAGAAGAGATGATCCATTTTTCCTATCGATCTGTTCATCTTGGACCCTCTCATTATATAGAGCCATAAAACCTTGATTTTTGGAATCTAAATCATAACAGAAAATCAAGTTGTTGGTGGGCTATTTTCTAAACGTGGGAGGATTTTAAGGGATGAAGGATTCAAAGGAAAGGACCAAGTCATAACGATTTTTAAATGGTTTTAAAATAAGCATAGAGGGTACCATAAACCAACAACCATTCTTCTAACATTAATCATTGAAAACTCGATGGCGAAAATCATTTGGCTAAAGGAGTAGGCTTAGGGACCCTGCATCACTTTTTTTTTATAGAGACTCACCCCATCACTGCAGACAAGCCAGGCTTCCATGTTATCAAAAAACTGGTTATTAAAATTTTTTTGAAAACATAAAGAACATCATTTGATGTTATTTTAAAACTGTTTTTATTTTCTGAATTTAGTATTTTCTGTGTTTTTTACAAAAAAAAAAAAAAAAAAAAAAACTTGGAATCAAATGTGTTCTCTATTCCTTGTTCTTTTTGTTTGTAAGAATATAAAATAGTTTTCAAAAACAGAAACTAAACAAGCCATTAGTCTCCCGAAAAAGGTGCAAGGGTTGTTTGGGATAATTTGAAGAGGTGGAACGTTTGAAATATTCGAAACATGGGTAATTTAGAACATGGACCATTCCTACCACCCAAAATTACGCTACTTGAAAATGTGCCATAAAAATGAAGCAAGAATAGAACAGCTTAATAGAGAATCTACCATCATCGGTTTATTGAAGCATGATAATGCACACTCCAACAAAGAATTTAAGAGAAAAGAGAGTAGGATTTAGGTACAATCATAGAGATCTTATTGTTGTATATCCTTTTTTTGCCTTTTTCTATTAATTTATTTTATATAGAATTCATTGTTGTAAAGATATATCTTTATTTTCCGACATTTTTCAAGTGCATATTTCCCTTTATTAGAGAGTAGTAGGATGGTTCCTTTTATAATGAATCCTTCGGTGCACCTTAGAGGTATGAATTTATATTTCTAGTCCATTTGATTCTCACCTTCCTTACTATGATCTTACTATGTCAGTGATATATTGGAACACTCAATACTCACTGAGATACACAAATTTAAAATCCTTGCATTTGAGATAGTATAAAAAAATTCAAGCATCATTATATAGAGAAGCTTCATTTTACCATCATTAAAATAATGCTAAGAGCTAGTTTGTCCCTAACTTCACTACTTTGGCACAACATGTTAAATCAAAGAAAAGAAAAACCATCATATTTGTCTAGATATAATTTTGATTTAACTGTCAAGGGTCCAAATATTTTGATAGGATTTGCAATAGAATGAGACTTCAGAAGAAAAAAAAAATGATTTTCTTTTTATGTAATTTTATGTCTTAACCTGTGAATTATTTTTAAATTGCTCCATAGACTA